>PVKB01008289.1:0-18645 GCA_004027205.1 Ctenodactylus gundi | reverse complement strand
AGAGAGAGAGAGAGAGAGAGAGAGAGAGAGAGAGAGAGAGAGAGAGAGAGAGAGAGAGAGGGAGAGGGAGAGGGAGAGGGCACAGCACTGGGCGGTGCCACACACCCCTGTTATCTGCACCGGAACACACAGAAATCTGGGCGAAGAGCCTGAGTGAGGGAGAGGCTGCAGGCTGCAGACGCTGAGCTGATTCAGAACCATCAGAGCTGAGTCACTAGCGGCCTAAAAATCCGAAACACACTTGTGCTCCAGAATGTCGGCATTATCCAAGGCCTCTTGTAATCAACACGCATAGTGGGAGGCAGGAGAGAGAACTCTGCCGTTCTGGATGGAATGGCAGCCATCTGAGTTTATTTATTTATTTAGTGAAACAGCCTATCTCTCTGTAGTCCAGGCTGATTCGCTAAGTAGCCCAGGCTAGCCTTAAACTCACGGCAATCTTCCTGCCTCAGCCTCCAGTGCTGGGATTCTAAGTATGCGCGGCCATGCCCAGTTTATGTGGTGCTGGACAGCCAAACCCAGGACTTTGTGCTTGGTAGGCGAGCGTGCTAATAGCTGTGCTGTTCCTCTAGTGGCTGTGTGTACTTTTAAAGGATGGTGTAACATTGTACACTGAAATATGGTTTTCATTTTAGCTTGAATGTTACTTTGAGCATGACATGAAAGTTTTAAAGTTGAGTTGGGTTTATGCTACACTTGGACAATTTAGAAACACTCCTCTCCTCCACATTTAAAAGATAGCTGTGAATTCGGTGGAACAAACACCTTGTACTGCCTCACGGAAACAAACTTCAAAGGGTTCTACTCTGAAAATTCCTGCAGAGGACAGGAATAGACACACATATAATTTTTTAATTTGTTTTTTTAATGCAATAAAAAGTTATGTTCTGACAACTTGGATGAAAATTTCCAAAGCAATTTCATTTGTTTAATTTTTTTTTCATTATTCCCCTGTCTCTCAAGCCCTCCAGAAAGCATGGTTTATAACCTGTATTTTACTCCAACTGCTCCCTTTGGACAAGCTCTTGTTGAATCTCTCCTTCCCAATTTGGGCATTTTCTTGCCAGGACCTTTGCTTTATTGTCCAGTTACTTTCAGTATATGAATGTTTCCCATTTGGGAAGTTAAGATTAGCTTCTCAGCATTAGGAGGCAGTCCAATTTAAATCAAAATTTCAATTTTACACCCAATCCAAAGATTCTCTTCTCCTTGCTCTCTACAGAAGCCCGTAGCTTGCAGTAAGGAAGAGGCAAGGTCTACTTTGTCAGTCCTCATCCGTTCATCAGCAGCTTCAGGGCGCTTCTTGTCTTGGGCTGAGGGGTGGGGGCATGCTTCAGGAGGGCTGCTGAGGGCAGGGTAGAAGTCTCCCTTCATTTGTCTCCTTAGAACTTGCCTCTGAGTGGTAATTCTCAAATCATAGATCCCTCAGATGTCCTCACCCCAGCTCACACTACACTTACAGAAACCCGCCAATGAGGAAAAGGAGCCAGGAGGGAATTTCTTATTCCCCCTGTACAGAGGGGCTGTTTCCCTTACAGTCACAGAAATCCTAAGGACAGACCATGTGTTCAGAAACTTGCGTGCCTTCCCAAGGCTCGTCATGGGGCAGTGGGTGGGGGATGGGGGTTAACACTTCTGCACCCTTTCTCGCTTCATTAGAGTTTTTCCTTCATGCTTGCTTGCTCTCGGATTACGCATCCTCGCCCCTCTGCAAAGAATTCGCTCCCGAGTCTTGCCTTAGGCTGTTTTCTAAGAAACCTGGACTGAAACAATTGTTAAACTAAGGCCAGATAGAGAAGTAAGAAAAAGTCATACGCAGATGGAGGATATAATATTCTAGACTTGAAGAAGTTTGTATCTGGAGACCTAAAGGTAAATTGGAATGTGAGTTTTTAATCTTAGTCTCTTTGGATTTTTATAGCACAATACTACAAACAAGGTGGCTTATACATTCCAAATTTATTTTTCGTAGTTCTAGAGCCTGGGAAGTTCAAAGTGAATGTGCTGGCCAATTCAGCGTTTAGTAGAGACCTGAATCCCAGTTCGCAGATGATACCTGTTAGCTGTACCTGAACTTAATGGGGTGGGAGGGAACTTCCTAGATTTCTGGGGTTTCTTTATAAGGGTGCTAGTTTCAAACACATGAACTCTTCCTCATGACCTAATCATCTTCTACTAGCTCCAGTTCATCTTTAAAGTTCAGATTTCAACATGTGCATTTTGGTGGGCCACAGCATTTAGTCCATTGCACTGGACTTTTTAAAAAAACAGCAAGGCTGAGCTGACGGTGCAGGAATTATGAAAGAAAAAGGCTAGAGAGATACATCCGCTTAGTAAGCGTGGAATGGAAGGGCAAAGAGGATGAGAAGCTGCAGGAAGATTGGAAGCCAAGAAGAACAAGGCCTCTATGCTCACTTTAGGTCATTTTAGGCCCCTCTGCCTGCAGTAGGAGTGGTGGGTTGGAAGTAGGCAGGGAAAATGGAGTAATCGGTGCAAATGCTCACTAGGGTTATGGGATTGGTGTGAATTTTTGTTATGTCTTGGATCCAGAATGTCCCTCCAAAGGGATGCATTTGGATGTGAATACTTATGGAACTGTGTGTTGTTAAGAGATGGGGCCTGGTTGGAAGGGGCAGATCCCTGGGGCTGACCAGAAAGAGGCAGAACACTGAGGCTTGACCCAGAGGGGCAGTGGAACACCAGCCCATGACCTGGATGAATGCATGCTAACTCCACCCTTCCTTGCTCACTTGGTTTCCCATCTGCCATGCTGTGAACAGCTTTCCTTCTGCTGGGCCTCTGCTGTTTGCTTCTGCCATTGCCAGCCACCCGTGAATGGACAGAGACCTTCTGAAACTGTGAGCTAACATAAATATTTCCTCCCTTAAGTTGTAAGTCTTGTACATTGTGTCCCAGCAAGGGGAAGGATCTAAGACAGTTTTAGGATAGGAGGTAAGTAGCCTATCACACATTAGCTACTAGTATAGCAATTGTATTTAAGTATTCCAATCCTAATGTTTCTTGTCAACAACTCAAGTATACCAGTTCTCTCTAAAGTTATCATGAGAAAGTCTTAAGCACAATGAAGGACTAATTTTGATGTGTTAAATAAAAGTTTTGGACTAAGCTCTTGCAGTGATCCCTTAGACTTCAGACCAAAAATCAAAATGGAATTATTTGTGCTAAAAGTTCCATATCACCACATTAAAACTATTATGTGAACTTTAACAAAAGTGACAGATGACAAACAAATTTTCCAGATAGGAGGTTGCTTTCAGTTAGTATATTGATGAGGTTTAAAACACATCAATCCATTCTTCTATTGTTCTTTGTCCCCACATCTCTCTCTCTTTCTCTCTCTCTCTCACACACACACACACACACACACACACACACACACACACACACAGTTTTGAAATAACCAATCTGTTTTTGTTGTTCTTATTCTTTGTTTCTGCTTTTATCAGTCTTTTTCTATCTATAAAACTAAACTTCACCTGAACACTTCCTCTATATTATAGAATGAAGTATGCCCAAGTCTAGAATCAAAAATAAAGTCAAGTAATATATTAAAATCATTATAATTTTTGTTTTTGACTGATGTTAGTAAGTACTTAATTTACTGGAAATCTTTTGAATTTTTATGGAAGTGTTTTTAAAAACTAACCAAAATGTAGAAACAGGCAAAACTGGATTGAAGACTGCATGTACTTTTAGTATGGAGCTGAATATTGTGTAAACTTGCCTGAGAGGACAGATACAGCAGTTGGGCTTCTTCAAAGAATAGAATGAACAGGATGCGTGTGTGTGTGTGTGTGTGTGTGTGTGTGTGTGTGTGTGTGTGTGTGTACGCGTGGGCGCATGCGCATGTGTAGACAAAAAGGAGAGGGTAGGGAGGGAGGGAGGAAGAGAGACAGACAGACAGACAGAAAGACAAAAGATAAGCTTACTCAATTATTCAATTGAAGACTGAAATCCAGAATTTGAAGAGCTGCTTCACAGTCTGAAGACCCAGGGAAAAAGTGATGTTGCAGTTCGGACCTGCAGGCAGCCTACAGGTAGAATTTCCTCTTCCTCTAAGGACCTCGGTCTTCTCTCCTAAGACCTTCACTATTGGGGTAGGGTTTACTTGGTTACAAGGCATTATGTTTTGCCTAATACCACTTTAAACTTTAATCTTGTCTAAAACTATGTCTACTTTAAATTTTAATCTCATCGAAAACTATGCCTCTACAACAACATCTAGAAGACTGATGTTTGGCCAAACCCAGAGAAGCTGACACATAAAAACAACCATCACAGAGGTGTTATGTAATTCTCTGACAACTTGAGCTTGACATTTTACTTACCGTAGATTAGGAAAACTCTCTCTCTCTTTTCCTCCCTCTGTAGTTCAAGCTGGTCCTGACTTCACCACGCAGTCCAAGTTGGCCTGTAAATGATGCAGTCCTCTTGCTGCAGCCTCCCAAGGACTGGAATTACAGGCATGGGCCACCATGCCTGGCTAGTTTTTAACATGTTGATGGGGAGTTGAACCCAGGGCCTCTGTCTGCTAGGCAAATTCTCTATTGAGCTATGACCCTCAGCTCAGAGACTAGTTTGTGAAAAACTAATAGCAATGCAAATGATGTTGTTCCACAGTATTATAACAAATTTTGTACCACAGGGATGTAAATGATGAATCTGTCACCCAAAGCTTTTCATTTGTTGCCCTGTAGGGAGCCAATCAGCTTTGAGTTTAACTAATTGTATTTTAACAGGTTCAAAATGCTCTTTCAATAAATCTTGGCATCTTCTACTCTTTTATTAAAGAGTTTAACAAACTTTTGATCTATATTCATTTTGTACTTGTAAAGCATCATGTTTTTTTTACCTTTGAAAATTATACTCTGATAAGTAACAAATACATAGTTTATAATATAGAAAAGAGCAACAATGATTATTCAATATATAAATTTTATTTATTTTGATCATTCAATAAATGGGAATCAGATTATATTCGTCTCACTTCTACACTGGACTCCGATTGGCCTGGCTACTGGATTAAGGACATGCAAAGTAAGTTCTCCAACCATAGCTTCTCTCTTATGCATTCTGTTCTCCCCTTTGGAGACTCTTGTTGTGTGTTTCGGATCTTCTCATTGTGTTATATTTCTTAGTCATCCTTATATTTTTCATTCTTTTTTCCTTCTCCCATCTATATTCTATATAGTGTCTTCACCTGTATCATTCACTTTGGGAATTGCTTTTGAACTCTATTGAGTTTGTTGCTTAATCTATCCATAAAATTTTTGTATCAAAAGCTATATTCTTTATTTGTAGAATTTCTGTTGGCCTGTCCTTTTCTCATTGTGTCTTATTTTATAATTATTTTGAGTTTTATATTGCTAATTATTTTAAACATTTGATTTTTTCTTTCTGTTCTCTTTTTCTAATACATGACACTATTAAGGTATTGCTCCTACTGTTTGTTGTGTCTGATCAAGGTAGTTTACACTTAATTCTCTGTCTCTGTCTCTGTCTCTCTCTCTCTCTATGTTTTAATTTAGATTGTCAATTTGAATAGGGTTGTATCAGAATTTTATCTGTGTGAATTCTGAGTGGCTTGGCCTGAGGTTGAGTGTTTCCAGAGTGGAATTTACATTTTCTGGGAACTTTTCCTGGAAGAGCAATTATTTTGATAACTTCTCAGTTTAGAAGAAGCAGACCCTGAAAGTAGTACAGGGCAAGGCTAGGGTAACAAATTCTCAAAGGAGACCTGTTTTGTTTCTGTTTTTTAACATAGAGTCCAGGCATTTAGGTAAAATCATTTCTTTTTAACCCGTGCTCATGAGCACTTTTATTCTTCTACACTAATACTTTATGAAAGATGAAATCTATATTAGATTTCTGTTGCTGCTGTAGTAAATTAACACAAACTGGTACAAACCAACACAAGTCTGAGGGCAAACAAGGGAAGCAAAAGGGATAGGAAGAAAAGGGAAAAGAAAGAGAACCAAGAAGAAAAGAGGCAGGCCCAGAGGAGAAAGAAAAAATCCCTTAAGTTTGTTATCTCATGTTTCTAAAAGTCAGAAGTTTAAAACATATTTCAGTGGGCTAAAGCCAAGGTGCCTACAGGCCTGGTTGTTTCTGGATGCTCTGGGGGAGAATCCGTTTTTGACCTTTTTGAACTTCTAGAGACTGTCCGTGTTCCTTGACTGGTGACTCTGTTACTGGAGGTAGAGTGACAGCTCCCCCCATCTCTGGTGAACCTCATCTGACTGTGCTCAGACATCTTTCCCAGAAAGCCACTCAGAGAGATGAGCAGCAGAGAAGACAAGAAAGGAGCTTTTTTATTTGGAGTGACCCTGAGGACAGAGGTCTAGTGACCTAAGTTATTTCTTCAAAAGCATTTACGGGCAGTCTCAGTGTTATATAGAAAAAAGGAAAAATAGCAAGGACTGGAGTTTTTATGGTTCACCATCCAGGATGTCTTGGTCTGGCTGTGGCTTGATGATCTTTATCTTGGGCCCTTACATTACAAAGAATGTAGAGCTCTGTTGCTGTTTCTTTGGACACAATACCTTGGGAGGGTAGTTTGGTCCTTTTTCACAAAATGTTCTTTGATGTTCCGAGGATTCAGGGTGACCAGAGGAGAACAACTCAATGAAATTCCGTAGGGAAAACAGTTAAAGGGCAGGATGAAATCAGAGAAACAAAATGGAGTTAGGTCAGTCCTCTTCCATTAGCTCCCTTCGGTTTTCAATGCCAGCCACGGTGGCCTAAGTCTTTCTTCTATCATTTTATTCTGACCTCTTTTGCCTTCCCATTGCACTTTTAAGAGAACATTTTTGATGAGATTGACATCAAAAGAGTAACCCAGGACACCCTCACTACCACCTGATCAGCAAATTCCACCTGCCATCTTAAATATTCTTTGCTCCTTTGGTGCTGTTTTCTGCTCTTTCTCCCACACCTGTAATTCTGAGATTGGTTCTCTTTGAATCATCCATCAGCTGTTGTATTCAGCTACTTTTCTCAGTTCTAATTTTGGAGTCATGCCTAATCGTAGCATTTGTTTCCTCAACCTTGTCTAAAAGGCCTGAAATTCTGTCCTCACAATATTTGAGTCATCTTCTGCTATCACATATATTTTGTATATGCTGAATTTCATCTAGATTTCCTATTTTCCACTTCTCTAAATGTTCTCAAAATGTTCCTTCATGTCTTGCCTTTTCTTGTTTACCTCAAGCAACTTTTTATTTGTGCCTTCAAAATACTCAAAGAGCTTTGTTTCTGTTAGGACTCCTATTTGATTAGTAAGTTCTTCTTTCATCCCTCTGATCAAGGTTTGCATTTTTTTGAGAATATCTTTTTTGAACTGGTTGTTGAACTTGTTTATTTGGTTTGTGACTTCCTTCCCTGTGAGTTCCACTATTTCAGGGCCCATGATATTTGTTTCTGGCATCATGGGCATTTCTGTGGGTATCTTATTGCCTTGTCTTCTTCCCATGTTTCTGTTGTTGAGGGACTTCACTTGAAGGACCTAGACAAAAGATTTCTTTGAATGGCTTTGATGATGTGTGGGGAAAGCTGCAGTTCCTCTGAGTTCTGTGCTGGGAGTAGGCAGTGAGCGTGGCCTTAGCAATTTGATGGCCATTAAGGTGTCTTGTTCAACCCCAGCCCCCTCAACAAAGCTGTCTCGCCTGTCCTGGCTTCCCTCCCCTGAGGGCAGGGCTCACCACTCTTGGAGGTGCTCCCATTACACTGAGCCATTTAGGAGGTTGGTGGCATTTTTCTTCTCTCTCAAACTGCCTCTTGGCCCGTTTATTCCTAGGCATTGCTGAAGAGTGACCCCAAAAGCCCGAAAGCCCTGGTGTGCTCTTCTAAGCTTTCTTTTACTCTTATCAGTTCAGTTTTTATTCTAATCGGTTTGGGCTGTCCTTTTTTTTTTTCCCCAGTGGCTCCTGCTTATATCATTGACTGTTAAGGCTGCCAGCACTGCTTCTGATCTAGGCTCCAGGAGGCCTTTTCTAGGGGAAGATCACATTATGTCTGTAGTATGCACTGCCTGCAGGTTCATTTTTCAGAGGCTTGGGCTACCAGCTGCTGAAAATTCCCACTTCTTTTCAGATCAGCACAAACCTCAATCTGAGGTTCTGGCATCCAGGGTTTCCTTCGCCTATGGTCTGTGGGTGCTGACAGTTCATGGCCATGCCTAGTCAGCTGCTGTGTTTCTCCACTTCCATTATGTCTTCAGGATTTCTGACCTTCCCATAGCCTCCTGTCAGTTGTTGGGACAATTCTTTCTCTTCTAGCTCTGTCAGATGTTCTGGGCTCTGTGCAGGTTTTCCTTTTACTGCAGATGCCTGTGTCTCTGAACCATTAGCAGCTGGCCTGGGATGGCTTCCTAGGCTGCTTGATTTTTTCTCTGCTTCCAATGTTCGTCCAAGATTTCTGTTCTTCCTTTGGTCTTTCAATAGTTGGAGTGCTCCTTCCTGTCCTAGCTACATTGAACAGGTGGTTTTTGACTAAATTCCCAACTTTTTAAGTGGGTCCATGAGGAGATATTGTGCAGCTCTGCTACTCGACTGCCATCTTGTCCGGAAGCCCTCAAACATTGTATTTGCTACTTCTAGGATTATCAGATCCAGACTTCCTGTACAGTCTGGCTAATGGGTAAGATAGTCGTGAACACAGTTATATTTTACAATGTAGAGAATGCTAATTGCTATATTTCTATTTTGAGTCATTGTTTTCACTTTATTTTTTGTTATTTATTCACTCCTTTGCTCACTCCTACATTCAGGGTATATTTATGAAATATCTTTTCAGCTAGCTTCAGTAGAGAGTACAGTATTACATTGGTAATACCAATGAGGAATTTAAAGTCTAAGAAGAAAGAGATAATTTACAATCAAATTGAAAAAAAAGATTTTAAAAAATAACCCCTTTGAAAGAAAGGAAGGCACACACCTGCATGTGCATGTGGGCACATGCGTGTGTGCATGTGTGTGTGTGTGTGTGTGTGTGTGTGTGCACATACATATATCTTTATTCTGGGGGACAGGAGTTATTGCAATTTTTAAAATTTATTGAAATATACCACACACACACAGAAAATCACACAAACCTCAGTGAAATTTAATGAGTTAATTAAAACTAACAACTAGCACTCAGATAAAAAAATAATTTTACTAGATCACAAGAAATTGTTATCTGGCCTACACTTTGGCAGAAGGAAAGCAATGTAGCAAACAAAGTTTTGGTTTTTCTTTTTTTCCTATCTCAGCAGTTGGCTTAATGCATGCCGTCTTGTGTCATGATTCACTCTGAGGCTATTATTAGTCAGTCCTCAAAAATATTTTCTCTGAGACAACTCCTCCCCCCACAAGCTGAAAAGAGTGATGAAAATCCAGATGAAACAGAACAAAAATTTCCAGCTGTCAAATTAATAGCCAGACAGCATTTTCTTTTGTCTCTTTCTCTCTTTTTTTTGAGAAAAATGTATCTAAACTCATGAAAATTAGAAGGAAAGTAAAATCCATTAGGCCATCAGGTAAAGGATTACTCCTTGGGACAAATTTCCGGTGCTTTTCTCTAGCTTAAGATGAGTTCAGCTGCTTTTATTCAAATCAAGCTGTCTGCATGAAACAAACCTAATGTATCCTTTATTAGAGGAGTAGACAGGAAGCATACAGGGGACCAATTAGATATTTTAACTCCATAATGGTGCATCAAAGCCTATGGCATGATATTAGAGACCAAACAACATGGCTCATCTTTTATTCTGTGTTTAGGAAGCAGAGGGCAGCAGGTTGACCCAAGATGAACCTTCCTGGGCACAGGCACACAAAGCAGTCTCCATTCAGATAGGGGAGGGCAGTGCTATCCTGCCTAAGTCTCCCTGAATGCTGACAGCAACTGGTAGTGACAGAAAAAGCAAAAAGTCATTGTTGGCTTAGAATCTTCCTTTAATCTTTTGAAGAGCTTCATTACAGTTCAAACAGAATGATATAAAAGTGGGTCTGCAGTAGCCAAAGAACTCCAGCGAGGACTTCTTGCATCACCTATTCTATGTTGTTTTTCCATAGAGTGTTAAAGGGTGAAAGAGTCACATCCTTTGTATTGCATATTTCAATAAGTCTCTGTCGTTTCATGGCTTTGTCCAAAGAATTGAAAGGTCATATATTCATATAACCAAAGCTAGCAGCCCTTTTCGGTAGAAAGTATATTTTTGTCTTGTTTTTCAAAAACCATAGCGTCTGTCACAGCTCTTGGGACATGGCATTTAATAAATATTTGGCAACTGAATGAATGGCTATGTATAACATTACTGTAGGTGATAAAAGCATGTCCAAGAAGAAGAGTGACATGCTTCAGAGAAATATTCACCAGGTGATGGTATAGAGCATGCGTCAGAAAAGACAGAATTGAAGACGAGATGATTTACTAGAGGATACCGGTGATAACCAGAGTAGAATAATAGAGTTACCGAACCGAAAGTACTTGTTAATGTGAGAAGTGGAAGTGATTTAAAGGATACTTAGAAAGTAAAATCTAAGCCAGGCCCAGTGGCACAGGCCTGTAATTCCAGTACTTATGGAAGCTGAGGTAGGTGGATTGCAAGTTTGAGCCCTGCCTGGGCAACATAGTGACTTAGTGAGATACTCTGTCAAAATCAAAAAATAAAAAAAGAAGAGTTGAGGGTGTAGGTCACCGTGAAGGCCATGGGTGTAGTAAATACCAGACACAAGAAAGAAAGAAAGAAAGAGAGAGAGAGAGAGAGAGAGAGAGAGAGAGAGAGAGAGAGAGAAAGAGAGAGAGAGAGAGAGAGAGAAAGGAAGAAAAAAGAAAAGAAAGAAAGAAAGAAAGAAAGGAAGAAAAGAAAGAAAGGAAGAAAGAAAGAAAGAAAGAAAGAAAGAAAGAAAGAAAGAAAGAATCTTGATGCCTGGCAGTTGATGGTATGTGGAGGGAGAGATGATACAGAGGATCCTCATAACAATTTTTGGGGATTCTAGTTTGATCTTTCAGATGCATAATTAGTCAGTTGGTTGAGATGCAGAAGCTGTTGGGATGCAGAAGGAAGAACAAATTTGATGTCAAAAGCAGGGATTACTGTAACACGTTTGGGCTTGAGGTGTCTGTGGACTATCTGATTAGAATCAGTTGAGTAACAGCAGCTATTAAATCCATATGCTGTTATGTTTTTTTTTTCACGGGATGAATGACATTAGCATGAAAATCTGGAAAGCTGAGGCACAACAGCAGAAAGGAGATATTTAGAGATTAAGCAGAGGGCAAGAAGTCTGTAACACAGGGAGCAGAAATTGCCCCCAAAAGGATTCTGGATATTGCTTCTAGAATGCCAGCCCACCTGGTCGGGATCAGGGACCTGAGTATTCCTGCTGTCCCCCTCCCCCCCAAAAAAAGAAGTGGACCCAAACACTTCTCTGCTGGACAAGAGAAACTTGCAGCGTTCACAGGTCCCAAACTCTTTAGATCTGAATTGCTGGTTTATTACTCCTATTAATTGAACATATAGATTAAGAAGTATATAGTTCCTAGAAGGTACATACAAGAAAGATAGACTTTGTTTAATTAAACTTTGCTTTTGATGTGAGATAGAATCATAAAGAAAACATTTAAAAGTTAAATGAGCTAGGAGAACATTTTCCAGGGTATTCACTTTGAAAGGCTGTGATTTCATCCTAGCAAAGACGTTAACTACACAGACATTCTCAAAACTTCTCTTTTGAATTCACCTCAGAGTTTGAAAGGGTAAAAATCTATCTTTTTTGGACAAATTTGCTTTTTGAGAACAACTCAAGTTGTCATTTGGAGTAAAGGTGGGGGAAAAATGTGTACTATAGTAACAATTATCACGTTTTTTTGCATCAAGCATTTGTTCAAATAATTATATTTTGGTCACAATAGGTTAATATATTTTAAAAATTAATTTAATCCATTCTTTCACTTTTAAATGCAGCTGCTAGAATTTTTAAATTATGAATGTTGCCCACATTATTCAGCTATCGAATAGTGCTAGTATGTTCTATTCTTCTTGCATATATAAGAAGTTATTTATTCATAAAGAAAATCTGGAAGATATATTTAATGTTCAGCAATAGAGGCTTTTCAAAATATAACATCCTGGTCTAGAAAGCTAAATATTATGTGCTCAGAAGTCATGAGGCCAATATGTACCATGATGAGGAACTCTTGACTATATATTGTTGGTTGAAAAAAAAAAGAAAAGTTCAGAACAGATCCATAGTGTGGGGTTCTTGGGCTGTAACTCCTATGCTGAACTTCTCCACTCTTTCCCCACACAGGCTTTTTCCCCTTCATTCTTTTACAGCCATGGCAACTTGACTTCTTTGCCCCACAAAATTTTCCTGGCTCCATCAATGGCCTACTGATGACTACAACCCTCCCTCCAGGATGGACTTGTCTCTTGCCCACCTTCCTGTTCTCCCAACCTATCAGACAACTCAGCTTTGTCCTCTTCTGCCCAATCCCTAACCCACACCACCAGCTCAACCAATCCCCAGCCCTCATGCTGACAAATTCATCTACACTACATAAAACCTCTGTTCACCCCATAACCAGCCTTTTACCCTGCTCTATTAACTCCCTTTTAATTCTTTTTTATATTTCTTTTATGTTCTTACACCTTCCCCTCACCGTTTAAGCTTTATGCCTTCCACTTTTTCCTGCTATTCAGGCTTAAAGTCATGGAGGCAATAAACTCTCACTCTGAATTTTCTTTCTGCTGGATGTATTTTTGAGTTCTGCCAGGGATCTTTGTCCAAACCTGCAGTAAGCTCGGTTATGTTTATATTTAGTAAATATGAAACAGGCTTTGAACGCACTATGTAAAATCATCCTTATGCATATAAATATTCTTAGACATATATACAAGAAATTATAACTAGTTACTGTCCTAGAGAAAAAAAGTTGTAACTCACTATCAGAAATGGGCAAAGATTTATTTTTATCTTGACCTTTTTTGTATTAAATGTTTTGCAACAGATATTCATTACCTCTGCAGAAAAAAGTTATTTACAGGTTATTTGTTAGTGAAAACAATAAAAATATTTTCCAAAGTTAATTATAGCAGGGTATTAATTCATGTTCGTGCGAGGTTGGGGAGAGATGTGTGTAAACCATGGTGTCTTACACATAGAGGGCTCCTAAGAAATCCTTGGTCCTTCCCTCATTCCACATTTTGGCAAATGCTCCAGTCGTCATGGTGGAATCTTTTCATGTTTAAGGGATGCCTTAAGTGTCATGATCACATCATGGCTGCACAAATGTCAAATGTAACTGAGATGAACCTTCACTGATTCTGTGATGTGCCTTAGAAGTTAGTTATTCCCTTCAATAAATTTCAGAACCTTACTCGTTAATTTTTATATCCCTTTTTATCAGAAGAGAAAGCAACTTAGATAACAGATAACTTTCTAGTGAGTATAATATTGTAGGCTGTCTGCAAATATTATTACTACAGTAAAGACTAAAGCAAACTTTTCCAGTTAATGCACACTTTGCACTAAAATCTTCACTCTCCTGTCAGCCTCTCGATTCTTTGGCAGGTAAGACACTTTCTTTTATGTGTGTATCAGACACCCTGTGCCTCCCTTTCCTCTTCATCTGCTTCAGTCACCTCTCCTCACTTTCATAAAGTTTGTTGATTGATTGCTTCTCACAAGGTATACCTGGCTTTCTGGCCCTTTGTCTAAATTTAAAATTAAAGAGCCATTCTTCAGAAAATGCACAGTGCTCAATCAATCGTACTTGCTCATACAATATCTTCTCTCTCTCTCTTTTTTGGAACAGAAGGCTCTTGATTCTGACTCCTTACATCCATCCCATCGCTTCTGCCTGAGTCCAGTCTCTTCATCTTGTCTGGAATATGTCAATTAGCCCTTAACTAGCCTGCGTGCTTCCAGACTCCCCACTGGCAATCCATTTTCTACTTTATTGATAAATTCTAAAAACAGATACTAAAAAAAAAAAAATCCCAGACTTGTGCATGAATTCATTCATTCATCATGCATTCATTAAGTAAGTCTTTTGTGCCAGGAGTTGTGAGGATCTGGGGTCACAAAGAGTTTTCATAGGCAGGCACTAGGTCCTAAAGTCTGAAGTCTAGTGCAGGATGCAGGCGAGTAGACACATGATTACAGTCCATGATGGTGGACCTAAGAAGCTGTGGTTGCACCATCAGGGAGGGAAAGTTCTCAGATCTTTGCCGCTGGATCCAACTGAAGCAAGCCTGCTGAAGAAGCAGGGGAGGGGCGTGCTGGGGAGGGAGGAATGTAAGCAGAAGCAGCACAAAAGGTGGAGACCAGACAACATGGTGCATACCGCGCTGATCGGTAAGGTTGCCAAGGGGCTAGAGAAATTTGGGGGAAGTTAGCACGAGGTGGTGCTAAAAAACCCAGGTTCCATTGAAAGGAGCTTTATTCTGAACTTTACTTTGAAGACTTAGGTTTTAAGAACAACAGTCAAAATATGAAACGGGAAATTTCAGGAACAATTTATAAATTTAAAATTGTGTATCATTCTTAGGTGTATGATAGATTTTGTCTTGTCCTGCATTATCTTGCCATGAGACTTGAGCTGCCCCTTTGTCTAGTGTATACGTATTGCGTATGCTGTTGACTTACTAGCCACTTAGTAGGTGTCTTCTTTATCCCCATGGCTGTTGCGTATTGCATAGTGAGGGGCAGTGTTAACAGTTGGAGGCCAAGGAAGAATGAAGACTTGAACGCTGGAAAGACAATTAGGGAGAGTACTGTTTTAACAAGCTGGTTAAAAATGGAGGATGCTACTTTTGAGATCATGACAGTAACAACAGGAAGATGACGACAGAGTTGAGAGATAACGATACAATTGACAGGCTCTTGTGGTTGTCTATTTGGATGTTTGTGGGAAGAATGGAAAATGTTCAGAACTGACTGAAATATCTGATTTGAGCCCGTAGAAGGCTGTGAGTCCTAGGGAAAGGGGTGTTCTGAATGAGAGGTATTGGTGGCAGCTGCGCTATGGACCTGCACTCAAATGAGAGCTACAGACTTGAGATAGTCACTCTATTCATTTATGATACAAGTGGATATAGAGTACCCACTCTCTGACAGGCTCTGTTTTCAACACTGTGTATATTGTGCAAAGCAAACAGGACAAATTACCTGTTCTGTGGCACTTCCACTCTAGTAAACAGACCACACAAACCAAGCAACAAGTAAATTAATGTAGAATGTCAGGCAAGTATGTGCTTTGAAGACAAATAAAGAGGAGAGAGGATGTGACGTAGATGGGGGGATATTGTAAATAAGGCAATTCAGTGAAAAGCATCTTTAAAGAGGTGGTTTGTGAGCACAAGCCTGAACAACACGCCAGGGAAATCTGCCGAAAGTTATCAGGAGGTGTCAGTGGGGAAGAGCCGCACGGGCAGCAGGCTCACTAAGCAATGGATGCTGGGCACTGTAGGGGAGGGGGAAGCAGAAAGTGATGCATGTGTTCACATAATAGGACCCCAACAGTATCTGAAAAACTTCACAGTAGACTCACGTCTATGTTTTCATATGTCACAATTTTGTTACTAATGGCCAATTGTGACTTAAAAAATATTAAATGGAAAATTCCAGAAGTAAACAATTTATAAGCTGAAAATTGTGCATCATTCTAAATAGTACAGTAGGGGCTGGAGGACTGGCACAGCGGTTGAAGCACTTGCCTAGCAAGCACAAAGCCCTGAGTTCTATTCCCCAGCTCCACATAAACTGGGCATGGTGGTGCGTGCCTGTAATCCCAGGACTTGAGAGTCTGAAATAGGAGGATTGCTGCTAATCCAAGTTAGCCTGGGCTCCATCACCAGTTCAGGACCAGACTGGGCTACAGAGCGAGATCCTGTCTCAAAAACAAACAAAAAAAGTGATACAATAAAGTTTTGTTTGTTTGTCCCCACTGCTATGCTGCTATAGTTTGATCTTCAGTTATCCCCCAAAGTCTCATGCATTTGGAACTGGTGTGTCATTAGGTGGTAGGGCCCGGCTGGTGGGCGGGGGGGGGGGGGGGGGGGGGGGGGGGGGGGGGGGGGGGGGGGGGGGGGGGGGGGGGGGGGGGGGGGGGGGGGGGGGGGGGGCGCAGATAGGTGATTGGGGTTTCACCTGGAAAGACTGTGTCAATTTATTGAGATTGGAGGTTGCCCAGGGCAGAGCTTTCAAGTGTGTGTTGTTGACCTGCGGTCTAGGAAGTGAGGAAGGCCACCTTGTTGGGTGGGGGTGGGGTGGGGGTCAACTGGCATCTTGAACTAAGAAAAGGAAGGAAGAAGAAGCCTTGTTCAGCTTCTTCCTGGGAAGCTCCAGCCTTGCCTGAGTCTCCAGACTCACTTGACATTACTTTCACTTGTCTTCTGTGTGCATGGATTGAATGTCTCTCCAGCCTCTGCCATGTGCTTCCACTGTTGCCAGGCTGCCTCGGGGTGGATTGTGTGAGACTTTCTGAAAATGTGAGCTAAATAAAATTTTCCTCTCTTAAACTGTGGGTGTCAGGCATTTTTTTCCAATAACAAATAAGGAACTAACACCCATTATGGGAATCATCCCCTTGTCTGGTGCATACACACTGGGTAAGCTATTTCCTTGTTAGTTACTTAGTAGCTGTCTTGGTTACCACATTGGCTGTTGCAGATTGCAGTATTTGTGTTCAAGAAACTTTTATTTTGTTTCACAATGGTCGCAAACTAAATAAGTAGTGATGCTGGTCACTGGAAAATGCGGAAGAGAAGCCATACTTAGTGTGTTTTCCTTATGTATCAACTCAGAGAGTCACAGAAGGGTAAGTAGAGGACCGAGGTACCTGAAACACCATATTCACATAACTTTTATTATAGCAGGTCTTTGGAATTGTTTTATTTTATTATTTCTAGTGAACTCTTAGCTGCCTAACTTATAAATTAAACTATCACGGGTATGTACGCATAGGAAAAGAAACATAGGATATACAGGTTTGGTAATATCTATGGTTTCAGATTCTCTGAGGTCATGGAATAGGTCGCCTATAGATCAGAGGGACACTACTGTAATTCTTGGGCATGTGTCATCTTACTTCCTTTTGAAACCGTATCTAGTTCCTCGGGCAGTACTAAGTCCTTCCCTCATCATGACTCCCTAGCATACTTTATATCACCAGTACTTGTTACTCTGCTATAACTGAACTTTTCCAAGATAGAATGTTGTTTATTTGGTGATTGCAATTCTTACCATAGTTGGCTAGAGGCTTAGATGGTCCACAAATGTGTGTTGACAGACCAATATTGACAACATGACACTGCAAAGGTAAAATGGACCTTTGAAGAAGTGGTGACTGGTGATGGATAAAAGTGAAGGACAGGTTTTTTTTTCTTAAGAAAAAATGTGTATTTTGAAGCTCTGATGTTTTATGTACTTGCCTTTAACATCTTTTGGTATTCCTCTCCATCTGTCTGAATAATAGCCTTTTTTTTTTTTTCAATTTCAGGCTTTGCTCATTGACTTTCCACCATAGAAGATAAGAAGTATCTTCTTTCAGTACCTTCTTTCAGTACCTCACACACTCACATGCGTACTTCCTGTCTTCCTTGCTTCCCAGGATAGATGTATTATCAATTTGTTTAAGCTAATATATACATTTTTATGACTAAGTAAATACTATTCACAGTACAGTATTTGATATATTATAGTTTCTATTACCACTTTTTCTACTTGTATAACTTTTTGTTCCCCTAGTATTTTTGTTTGTTTAAGTTATTATTTGGTTAGCTGATTGGTTTTTTCATTTTCTGTAGATTCATTCATGAATTAAGCCCCCCAAATTTTTAGTACAATTAAACAGTGAGGGGTGTGTGTGTGTGTGTGTGTGTGTGTGTGTGTGTGTGAGTGTATATGCATGTGTTTGTTAATATTCTTGACTGCCTGTCCTGAAATACTTTGACCTTCAACCTGGACTGGTTGCTCTGTAGGCCTAGTGCTCACTTGTCATTCTAGAATTTTCCTTCACCACAATCTTGGACCATCACTTTATCTTTTAATTGCTGGATGCCATTGTTTTCTCAGTTGGCTTACTCTCTTGTTTTGCTGGATATCTTAGTTACTTTTACATTGCTGTGAATCAATATTGTACATTCACAACTTTAGGGAGGAATGATTTATTTTAGCTCACAGTTTCAGAAGGTCTTAGTACCTTCACAGGTGGGTGGCTAGAAAGTGGTGGAATCACATGGCGAGACTGCAGCCAGAACTGGAGCTCCAGAAAGCAAAGGTACTCACAGCACTTTGGAACAAGACCAGTCTGAAAGGAAGGGTGGAACTAGCACATACCCCTTCAGGTCAATCCCCAAGCACCCCCCCCCCCCTTCCAGTCAGGTCCCACTCCTTCAACAGTACACAAACACATAGGTACATGAGGCTTCAGAGGGCCGCTCCAGATCCAAACCACAACAATGGATGACTTTCTTCAAGTAGATCCTTGACAGCGTGCATGGAAGGTGAGTTTATTGACACTTCACATGTCTGAAAATGTTTTTATTCCTCTGACAGTTGAGTGATAATACAGCTAGATAATTCTAAAATAGCAAATATATATATATATATATATATATATATATATATATATATA
>PVKB01008288.1:0-17244 GCA_004027205.1 Ctenodactylus gundi | reverse complement strand
GTTTGAACCGGTTTGAGCCAGTCAAAACCGGTCAGAACCTTTTTGAACCAGATTGAACCGGTTTCAGCCAGTCAAATCCTGTCAGAACCGCTTTCAACCTCTTTGAGCCAGTCAAAACTGGTCAGAACCGGTTGAGACAGGTTGAACCAGTTTGAGTCAGTCACAACCGGTCAGAACGGATTTGAATAGCTTTCAGCCAGTCAATACCGGTCAGAACCGGTTTGAACCTGTTTGAATCGTTTTCAGCCAGTCAAAACCGTTCAGAACCTGTTTGAACCGGTTGGAACCAATTTCAGCCAGTCAAAACCGTTCAGAACCTCTTTGAACGGGTTTGAGCCAGTCAAAATTGGTCAGAACCGGATTGAGACAGTTTGAACGAGTTTGAGCCAGTCAAAACCCGTCAGAACCAACTTGAGCAGGTTTCAGCAATTCAAAACCGTTCAGAACCGGTTCGAACAGGTTTTAGCCAGTCAAAACCGGTCAGAACCGGTTTGAACCGGTTCGAACCGGTTTCTGCCAGTTAAAACCGGTCAGTTCCGGTTTGAACCGGTTTGAGCCAGTCCAAACCGCTCAGAATCGGTTTGAACCGGTTTGAACCGGTTTGAGCCAGTCCAAACCGGTCAGAACCGGTTTGAACCGGTTTGAACTGGTTGAGCCAGTCCAAACCGGTCAGAACAGGTCAGAACCGGTTTGAACCGGTGTGAACGGATTTCAGCCAGTGAAAACCGGTCAGAACCGGTTTGAACCGGTTTGAACCAGTTTCATTCTGTCAAAAAGGGTCAGAACTGGTTTGAACCGGTTTGAGTTAGTCAAAACCCTTAGGACTGCGTAAACACTAGCTCAAAATTTGACCATGACCTCAATCATCACATGAATGGAAACCCCAGGCCGAGCCATATCCCGGGTCCTCCTCCAAACTCTAATATGCACGTGTGCCCTGGACCTATTCTTAAGCTTATTTCTAACTCTCTTTCACTACTCGCCAACCAGCGGCACATCCAGATCTCTGAAGTGAATCCACACTCTCATAAAGTGTCAGAGCGCCAATTCCAGTGCTGCGGCTAAACCTGCCCCATGCCCCAAGCCTCGCAAAATACCTGACCAAAACACGATATCCCGCACTAACATTCACCATGGACCTGCATCTCAACATAGGCATCAAAGTTGGCCTAGCTATAGCTGGAGTCCTAACCTTAACCCTAGCCCAGATTCCATTTCTAAACCTAACCCTAGCCCGCCATCTCTCCCCGAAAAGAGAACTAGTGAGACACCCATCCGTAGCCCCATTTCAAGCACGTACTGTTCCCCTCAGCTGTTTTTCTACCCTAAGGACTACCTAAACACTAGCTCAAAGTTAAACCTCGACCACAATCACCACACAATTGGGACCCCCCCCCGGCCCTCATCTTAACTCTACTAAGCACGGGAGACCTGGACCTGATCTAGAGCTTGTTTCTAGTACTAACCTTCATGTTGCCACTAGGCAGCAGCACATCCATTGCCCTGAAGCAAATCCACAATCTCAAAAATGCCAGAGCGCCAATACTAGGGCTGCGGCTACACCTGGCCCTTGCCGCATGTCTTGAAATAGTCTTGACCCGAGCACGAACCCCCTCCCTAACATTCAACATGGACCAGCCTCGCAACCTAGCCATCAACGTCGTCCCGGCTATAGCTGGAGCCATAACCCTAACCCTAGCCCTGATTCCATTTCTAACCCTTACCTTAGACCTCCAACTGGCCCCGGAAAGGAAACTAGTTCGAAACCCATCCTTAGCCCTTATTTCATAATGTCCTGCTCTTTTCAGGTGTGTCTCTACCTTCAGGACTGCCTAAACACTAGCCCAAGATTTGATCACGACCTCAAGCCTCACAATAAAAGGAACCCCAGACCTAGCCCTATCCCGTCCCCTCATCCTAACTCTAATACTCACGGGGGTCCAGGACCCAGTCTTAATCTTAGTTCTAACACTCTTACATTACCGCAAGCCACCGGCACATCCCCAGCACTGAAGTAAATCCAGAATCTATAAAGGGCCCTTGTGCCCGTACAAGGGCTGTGAATACACGTGTCCCTTGCCCCAAGCCCTGCAATAATCCTGATCAGAACCAAAACTCCTACCTGACATTCACTATGCATCGCAACCTAGGCAACAAAGTTGGCCTAGATCTAGCCGGAGGCCGAACAATAACCCTAGTCCAGATTACACTTCTAACCCTAATTATAACCCTCAATCTGGCCCCGAAAAGAATACTAGTGATAAAACCATCACTAATCCCGACCCTATCCTTCAACCTAACCTCAACCCTAACCCAAACAGTAACCCTAAACCTAACCGTAAACCTAAACCTAACAGTAACACAAATCTCTACCCCAACCCTAACCCTAAACTGTGCTCTAATCCTAAACCCAAACCCTACCCCAAACCCAAACACAGCCTTAACCCTAAACCTAACCCCACATCAACCCCAACCCTACATCCATAAAGCTAACCATAAACCTAAACCCAACATAACCTAACCATAACCCTAACCAAACCGCAACCCCGATCCCAACCACAATGCCAACCCTAAACTTAATCGTAACACTAAACCTTAATGCAACCCTAAACCCAACAACTCCAACCAGAGACCCATATCAAAAATTAACCCAAAAGCCTAACCCCAAACCTAACAATAAACTTAACCCTATACCTAAACTTAAACTTACACCTAACCATAACACAAACCCCTAAGCCAGACGTAACCCTAAACCTAATTCTGACTCTAACCCAAATCCCATCCCCAAACCCAAACTCAACCCTATCTCAAAACCTAAACGCTACACTACCACTAGCACCTAACCCAACCCTAACCTTAACCCTAGCCCGAACCAAAACCCTAAGTGTAAACCTAACCCTAAACCTAAACCTTAGTATAACCTCCACCGCAACACTATTCCCCAAACCAGCACCAACCAAACCCTAACCCAACCCTAAATCTAATCAAAACCCCAACCGCAATTTCAACCCCAATATGAATCCCAACCAAAACACCAGTCCCAAATATAACCGTAACCGTAAAATTAAACCTAACCCTAATCCGAAACCTAATCCTAACACCAACACCAACCCCAACCCCAACTCTAACGGCAACTTTAACCGTAACATTAACATTAATCCTAACCTTTACCCTAAACCCAACCCTAACACTAAAACCAAACTCACCGCAACACGAACACTAAAGCCAACTCCATTCCTTTCCCCAACCCAACCCTAACCCGAACCGTAAACGCTACCGTTCCCCTAATCTTAAACCTAACCATAACCTTAAATATCTGTGGTTTGGGAAACACCATTTTAAATTACCACACTTTCACACGTTGAGATATTCAATAGAATTCATTACATCTAAAGGTGCTTGTGTGAAGTACTGAAAACAACACTCGGAAGCTTTTCTTGTCTTCCATCGTGTTGTGCTCATGGCAGGGAGTCGCACAGCCCACCTTGTAAACAGTGGCAATTAATTTCCATCTTCGACATGTTTTTCAAAAAAATTCAGGGCTCAGAAAGTATCTAGGGAAACCTTTGTTTCCCAAGTGAGGAATCAGTGCACTGCCTTCGGTACAATGTTGCTCAATCAGTGATGGAAACAGACAAGTTCCTTCGAACTGGAGTTTCTGTTGTCTGGATAGAAGAGTTTTAAACCAATCGCCTTTCGCAAATGAAGAAATGCCAGATAAATCAAAACTTTACCATGAGTTTCTATCAGGTACTCGCCAACATTGGAGAGTAGAACAAAACATACTCTGAAGAAAGGCATCAGGCATAAGAGGGTCATTTCCTTGGTATCTTCTACATGCTTTTGAATAAAACGCAGGCATGAAACAGTACGTCTCGATAAAAGTTTGGTTCTCCAAATCAGGAATCAATATGAAGCTTTCATTACACGGTTGCTCACTCAGCCTTAGACACAAAATTCGGTAGGAAGTAAAAGGTATGTTTTGTGGCTTAGAGTATGGGTTAAGATTAGGTTAAGCGTTTGGGTTGGTCTCTTAGAAAGTAAAAGAGAACAGAATCTCAACAGACGCAGAGTATAACAGAGAAATGACTTCCCATTCAATACATGTTTGAATGAAAAGCAGGACTGAAACAACGACTCTGGACACAAGTTTGTTTCTCCAACTTGGTAATAAAGATAAAGCTTTCATATTTAGACTTGTGTTTTCCATCAAAGGAGACTCCTGACCTAGTAGTCTGTTTCCAACACTGAGCATGAAAATTGCTCACTCAGTTTTGGAAAGAGACTACTAGGTCAAGAGCCTGCTTTGATGGGAAACACAAGTTTAAAACACCTGACATCAGCACATGGAGTAATTCCATAGAACGTAATGCGTTGAAATGTGTCTGTATGAGATTCTGAGAACAAAAGTGCATAGATTTCCTGGCATTTTATAGTGTTCTCATTTCAGGGAGTAGAACGGAACACTTTCTGAACAGAGGCAACAAGTATAGCCAAGGAAATGATCTCTTATTTTCGACGCACTTTTGAATAAAACGTGGGTAGAAAGCATGTGCGTCAGGAATCAACATGGTGTTTTCCTTTCTCTCAGGTAGGGATTGCAACCTCTGTTCAGAAAACAAGTGTTATTAGACTAGAGCCTGAACTGGGGCAAGTAAAACTGAAAAATGTGTTCGAATCTTCTGCAAGAATACGAAATAAATGCAGAATAAAATAGAATGCATTGGGAGAAAAATTTGCATCTCGAGTTCAGAAATTAAGATAGAGTTTTCTGTTCTATTTTTCTCACTCACTTTTGCTAAAAGACCAAGTCCATAAGAACTGTAACTTCTGTAACTTGTGAAACAGGATTTATAAAATCACTGAATTTATTCAGTACCATAGTGTTCCTTGCGTTGACAGGCATTATTGCAGGTGCTAAAAAAATTTCCCCAACTATTCCTACCTTCTTCAGGGGTGATCTCATCGAAAGCAAGTATAAGAGAAAAAAATTCCGAATTCCGGTTATAGAGGGGGAACTGGCAAATTTCTGTGTATCTTTAGAATGCTTTTCAAAATCGCAGGCCTGAAACACTGACCGTCTACTGAAAACATTTGTATGTTCGACTGAAGAATCGAGTGAGCGCTCTCATTTCAATGTTACACAGTTCTAAATACAGGACTGGAGTCTCGTTTGGAATAAAGGAGTATTCAAAATACTAATTTTAGTACATGGAGAAATCTCGTGAAAAGCTGGAGTTTAAATGTTTTTACCAGGTACGAAAAACAACACCCCACAGTTTTTCTTTCATAGTGTTGCTTGTAGTTCAGAGAGTAGGACAGACTACTATTTGGAATAGAGGCAACAGATATATAAAAGAAATAATTATTGTTTGTCTTCTACAAGGTTTTCAATGAAACGCGAACCTAGAACACAGAGTATGTAGTTAAATATTTCTTTCCACCAGAGAGGAATCTAAAGAAAACTTTGATTTTTTATGTGGCTCACACAGTTCTAAAAGCAAACTAGCTAAGAATTTGGGTCTTCAGTTGGAAAACCACGAAAATTAAAACTACAGAATTTAGTCCACATGGAAATATAGAACTCAATGTTTTCATGTAGGTTTACATGAAGTACTAAAAACAACACTCTTCTGTCATCTTCTACACTGTTGTTTTTAAGCCGTACAGATCCTGAACTGAGGCAACAAGAAAAATGCAAAATTACATTCTATCTGTGTACTCGGCTATGAATGAACCGAGGGGTAAAACCTGTGTCCGAATCAACGTATATTTCGCCAAGTCAAAAATCAAGGTAGAGATTTTTTTTCCATCTTGCTCCATGTTTTGAAAAAAGTACGTAAAACCTGGAGTCTATCTTGTTTGGAGAATAGGATTTGTCAAATGTCTGACCAGTACATGAAGTGCGACAGAATGCGAAAGTTTTTGTAGCAAATAAAGATAACCACACTCCTCAGTTTTTCTTGAAACTTTCCATTTCATTCTCTTCGCATAGGCAACATGTATAACAAGGAAACATGTCAGTGACTCTTACTTGCCTGTTTGTTCTCAATTCTAGGAATAAAGCCGATCAGATCCTGAACTGGGGCAACAAGTAAAATTGCAAAACTGCATCCTATCTTTTACACCACTATGAATAATACGAAGCCTTATCACTGAGTGCCTCTGAATCAATGATTGTTTTCCAAGTCAGAAATCTAGATAGGTCTTTCTTTTACATCAGGTTTACTCAATTTTGGAAACAGACACATTATTTAAGAAATGGAGTCTCTCTTGTTAGGAGAAGAGAAGTTGTCAAGCACCTGAGTTCAGTACATGAAGTCTGAAGGAATTCAATACTATCTAAAGGGTTTGCAACAGATACCGATAACCACATTCTCCAGTTTTTCTAGAGTACTGCCTCTTTTTTTCTCCGAAAAAAAAAAAAGTGTAACAAGAAATTACAACCGTGTCTTTTACTTGCTTTTGAACTACAAGCAAGCTTCAAACCTAAGTGCGACTAAATGAATTTTTCACCAAGTCCGGAAACAAGGTAGCGCTTTCCTTTCACTGGCGTTGACACAGTTTTGGAAAGGGACATGTTCGCTTAGAACTGGAGTCTCTCTTTTTTGGAGAAGAAGTGTTCTCAAAGATGTGACTTCGGTACATGGAGAAGTCTGATGGACTCCAATGCATCAAAATGTTTCGTAGCAGATACCGATAACCACACTCCCCAGTTTTTCTTGAATACTGCCGTTTCGTTCTCTTCTAATAAAGAACTAGCATATGCAAGGAAACAAGCAACAAGTTGCGTTTGAACTCAGGACAGGCTTCAAACCTAAGTGTGTCTAAAGGAATGTTTCACCATGTCCGGAAAGAAGAATGGGCTTTCTTTTCACTGGCGCTGACACAGTATTGGAAGCGGACACGTTAGCTAAGAACGAGAATATCTCTTTTTTGAAGCATGAGGTTGCACAACATCTGACTTCAGTACATGGAGATCTCCAACGGAATTCAAAGAGTTCCAATATTTTGTATCAGATACCGATCACCACACTCCTCAGTTTTCCTTGAATACTGCCCTTTCGTTCTCTTCTCATAATGAGCAAGTATAACAAGGAAAGAAGTCAGTGACTCATACTTTCTTTTGAACTACGAACAGCGTGGAAAGTTTGTCTAAATTAATGGGGTTCTTTTAGCAAGCCCGGAAACAAGGTAGAGCTTTTCTTTCATTGGAGCTTAAAAAGACTTAGTAACAGACAATATAGCTAAGAAAAGGAGCCTCTCTTGTTCGGAAAACAGATGTATTAATAGTACTAAATAAGGTACGTGGACAAAGCTCCTAAAACTCAATGCGTTTAAATGGGTTTGTATGAGCACAAAAGCAACATTTCCCTCTCTTTCTTTGTATTGCTCTCAGGCCAGGGAGTAGAACAGAACACATTTAGAACGGAAGCAACAAGAAAATTGCTTCCTATCTTCTAAATGACTTTCAACGAAATGCAAGCCAGAAACAGAGCGCCTCAAAGTATATCTTTGTTTCCCCCAGTCAGGAATCAGTATTCTGCTGGCATGTCAAAGGAGCTCATTCAGAGCGGGAAAGAGATAAATTGGATAGTACTAGAGTATCTCTTGTTGGCAAAACGGGAGATTTAGAACACCTGTCTTTAGTCCAGGTAGAAAAGTCTGAGAAATCAAGGCTTTTCAATGTGTTTGTGTCAGGTGCTCAAAGTAACGCCTGCCAGTTTTTCTTAAATTCTACAGTTTTGTCCTCATCTCAGGAACATATAATAAACGGAGGCACCGTGTCTACCAGGAAAATTTCTTTGTATCGTCTGCACGCTTTTCAGTGAAACAAGCCTTCAAGAGTGCAAAGTTTAGTTTCCCCTAATAAGGAATCACGACACAGCTTTTATTACAATGTTGCTCACTCAGTTTTGAAAACTGAAAAAAATAGATAAGAAATGAGATGTTTTCTTAGTACCTACGAAAATGCCTTTAACACATAGAATACTACGAGACTTCTCTTACTAAATAATTTCAGTGATTTTATAAATCGTTTTGCCCAAGTCACAAATCTTCCAGTTCTTAGTGACTTGTTCTGCTATCAAAAGTGAGTGATCAAAATAGAACACAAATCGGTAACGTAATTCCCGAAATCGAGTAGAAACCTTTTCTACCAATTCACTCTTTTTTAATTCTGCATTTATTTCAAATTCTTGTAGAAGATAAGAAGAAATTTCTCTCTTTTACTTGCCCCAGTTCAGACTCTATTCTGTTTTACTCCTGAGAATGAGAACACCACTTTAGAAAACGACAGGAGTGATGATCTTAGTACCTCATACAAACCTTTTTAAACACACCGATTTCTGAGAAATCCACGTATACTAGGATTGCTTGTTTAAAGAACTCTTGTTTTCTGAACAGAAGCTGCAATCCCTAGCGATTTCTCTCTGAGCAAGCATCGTTGAAAGGAAAGCACTATGGTGATTCCTTCCGCACCTGCTTTCAACCCACGTTTTATTGAAAATTATGAGAAAAATACGACATCGTTTCCCTAGCTATACTTGTTACATCTGTTCAGAAAGTGTTCTCTTCCACACACTTAAATGAGAACAGAAACCAGAAAATTTTGGAAGTTTTCTTCTGAGAAGCTCATAAAGCCACCTTTCAAAGCATTCTTTCTATGGAATTACTCCGAGTACTGAATTCAGGTGTCCGAAATTTCTGTTTTCCTACAATGTAGACTCTAATTCTGACTGAGTGAGCAACTTTGATGTGATTGCTCTATATTCATTTCCGACTTGAAGAAAAAAACGTACACAGAGGAACTGTTTCAGTCCTGTGTTTCATTCACACCTGTAGCGGAAAGGAAGCCATTTCCATAATATACTCAGCGTCTCTTCAGAATCTATTCTCTTTTACTTTCTGAGGTGTGACCCTAACGCTTAACCTAATCCTAAACATAACACTAAGTAGCAAAACAGACCTTTTACTTCCTTCCTTTTTGTGTAATGAAAGCTTCAAATTGATTTCTCTTTTGGGGGAAACAAACATTTATCTGACTATTCAGAAGCATGTAGAAGTTTCCAAGGAATGACCCCGTTATGCTTGTTGCCTCTCTACAGGGTATGTATTTTTCTACTCCCCACGATGAAATGTAACCGGTAGAAGTCAAATAATGTTGGCGAGTACCTGATAGATACCCAAGGAAAAGATTTGATTTCTCTGGCATTTCTCCATTTACTATAGGTGACTTGTTTGAAATTCCTCTATCCAGACACCAGAGGCTTCTGTTCGAACCAACTTTTCTGTTTACAGCTCTGACTGAGCAACATTGAAACGAAAGCTCCAATTTCATTCCTGAACTTAGTTTTAGGCCTGTTTTTCCTTCAATGGTATGTGGCATATACAAAGTAATTTCCATGTTGTGGTGTTTTCCTCTGTTCAGATTTTCTTCTCTTTCTCTTTCTGAGCTGACAAATTATCCTTTTTAAGCCGAAATATAACACAAAAACAAACATCTCTTTCCTTAACGATGTCAGTTTCGAAAACTGTGTGAGCAACATCGTAATGAAAGTTTTATCTTGATTTCTTATTTGGGGAAAAAAGACTGGGCATTCATTAAGTCTTGTTTCTCCGAAAAGCATGCAGAATATAAAAAGAAATTTTCCTGGCAGACTTTTTGCTTCCTTTCATTATATAGAACAAAACTGCAGAAGTTAAGAAAAAGTGGCAGGTGTAATTACAAGTAAGACTCCAGTTAGTATCTTTCGAACTCTGAGTGAGTTCCATTGAAATGCAAGCAGAATATTGATTCATGACTGAAGGAAACAAAGATTTGACTAGACGCGCTCTGTTTCTCGCCTGCATTTCTTTGAGAAAGAAACATGTAGAAGATAGGAATTCTCATGTTGCCTCCGTTCTACATGTGTTCTGTTCTACTCCCTGACCTGAGAACAATACAATGAAAGAAAAAGGGGAGTGTTGCTTTTGTTCTCATACAAACCAATATAAATGCACTGCCTTCTAAGGGATATGTCCATGTACCTAATGTAGTAGTATCAAAACAAAACCTGTTATCAAAACAAGAGAAATTCCGGTTCTTAGCTAAGTTGTCTGTTCCCAAAACTGTGTGAGAGCCAATGAAAGCAACCCTCTGTCTTGTTTCCGGACTTCATGGAAAAAGTCATTCAATTAGACACACTTTGTTTGGATGCTATGGGTAGTTCAAAAACAAGTATGAGTCACTTTCTTGTTCTCTTGTTGTAATTGTTGCTTATGAGAAGAGAACGAAACGGCAGTATTCAAGACAAACTGGGAAGTGTGGGTATCTGCTACAATCCTTTTGACGCACTGGATTCCATCGGACTTCTCCAGGTACTGAAGTCAGATGTTTGAGAACTCTTATTCTCCAAAAAAGAGAGACTCCAGTTCTTAGCTAACACGTCCGTGTCCAAAACTGTGTCAGCGCCAGTGAAAGGAAAGAGCTATTTAGTTTCCGGATTTGGTGAAACATTCATTAAGACACACAGGTGAGAAGCTTATTCGTAGTTCAAAAGCAAGTATAAGACACAGACATATTTTCTTGTTATACTTGATTCTTATAAGAAGAAAAAAAAAAAAAAAAGACGGACTCTAGAAAACCTGTTGAGTATGGTTATCTGTATCTGTCAACAACCCTTTCGATAGCGTTGAATTCCTTCAGACTTCATGTACTGAACTCAGGTGCTTGACAACTTCTGTTCTCCCAAGAAGAGAGACTCCATTTCTTAAAAAATTTATTTGTTTCCAAAATCGAATGATTCTTATGTAAAAGAAATCTCTATCTAGATTACTGAATTGGAAAAAAAATATTGATTCATACTCAATGTTAACCCTTCGTTTCATTCATGGTAGTGAAAAAGATAGGATGTAGTGTTGCATTTTAGCTTGTTGTCCCAGTTCAGGGTCTGTTCGGCTTTATTCCTGGAATTGAGAACAACAGGCACGTATAAGTCACTGACATGTTTCCTGTGAGAGGAGAGCAAAATGGCAGAATTCAAGGAAAACTGGGGAGAGTGGTTGTCAGTATCTGCTACAAAACCTTTTGAGCGCATTTAAGTCTGTCGGACTTGTTGTACTGGTCATAAATTTGAGAACTCCTCTTCTCCAAACAAGAATGACTCCAGTTCTTCCATACTTTGTTTCCAAAACAGACTGACCAGGATGGAAAAATAAATCCCTATCTTGATTTTTGACTTGGCGAAACATACATTGATTCAGACACAGGCTTTAGCCTTCGGTTCATTCATAGCAGTGTAAAAAGATACAATGTAATTTTGCATTTTTACTTGTTGCCTGAGTTCAGGATACGTCCGTCTTTACCCCTGGAAATGAAACAATCGTGTAGATTATGAAAAGGACTGAAGAATGATGTATTTAGTACCGAACACAAACCTACATGAACACATTGAGTTCTAGGAGATTTCTCCAGGCCCCAAATTCTGTAGTTTTCATTTCCGTGTTTTTCCAACTGAGATACAAATTCTAAGGTAGTTTGCTTTATAACTGTGTGAGCAGCATGTAAATGGACGTTCTCTTTAGATTACTCTTTAGGGGAATGAAATGTTTAACTAGGCACTCTGTGTTCTAGGTTTGTGTTTCATGTAAAAGCATGTAGAGGATAGACAATAATTATTTTCTTTTTCTATCTGTTGCCTCTATTCAAAATGTGTTCTGTCCTACTCTCTGACCGAAAAGCAACAGTTTAAAAGAAAAGCTTTGGGGTGTTGCTTTTCGTCCCTGGTAAAAATATTTATACTCCTGAGTTTCACGGGATTTTTCCATGTTTTATAATACATAGCCCGAATTGTTTTTTTCCAAACGAGACTCCAGTCCTTACTTTGGCTGTTTTTAGAACTGTTTGAGTAAGATTGAAATGAGAGCTCTCTCTTGATTCTTCGCTCAAGCAAACAAATGTCTCAGTAGACGCTCTGTTTCAGGCCAGCGTTTCTTTGATAAGCATTTTAAAGATTCATTGGAAATTTCCTGTTCCCCTTGTTGCCAGAGTTCAGAATTTTTTCTCCTATACTAGCTTCAATGAGAACAACCCTGAAGACGGTAGGACTAGTTGGGGATGGTTTCATAGCACTTGCAATAATGAATTTCAACGCATGGAATACTATGGGATTTTTTCCTTGTACTAAATAAAGTCAGAGATGTTATAAATTCTGTTTCGCATGACACAGATCTTCCCGTTCTCAGTGACATGGTCTTTTTGTCTAAAGTGAGTGAGCGAAATAGAACAGAAAGCTCTATCTTAATTCCTGAAATCGAGAAGCAACCTTTTCTCCCCAAGCACTCTACTTTAATTCTGCATTTATTTCAAATTCTTGTAGAAGATATGAAGAAATTTCTCAGTTTTACTTTTCCCAGTTCAGCCTCTGTTTTACTCCTTGAAATTAGAAAACCACTTTAGAAAACGACTGGAGGGTGTTGATCTTAGTACCACACACAAACCCTTTTGAACACATTGAGTTCTGGGATTTCCCCTTTTACTCGGATTGGTTGTTTAAAAACTCCTCTTTTCTGAACAACAGAGGGTGCAACCCCTACCGGTTTGGGTATGGGGTTGGGGTTTGGTTAGATTTAAGTTTACGGTTATGGTTGGTATTGAAGTTTGTGTTTTGGTAAGGTTTCGGGTTAGGGTTCGATTTCGTATTAAGGTTGGGGTTAGGGTTGGGTTTGGGATTGGGGTTAGGTATAGGGCTTGGTTTATGGTTAGGATAGGTTTAAGATTAGGGTTAGGGTTAGGTTAGGGTTGGATTTCGGGTTCGGGTTCCGGTTGGCATTTGGTTTAGGGTTAGGATTCGGTCTTTGGTTGGGTTTAGGATTTTGATTGGGTTTGGGGTTTTGGTTTGGGTTAGGGTTAGAGTTAGCTTTAGGGTTATGGTCGGGGTAGGGGTTTCTGTTAGGGTTAGGTTTAGGTTTGGATTTGGGTTTGGGGTTGGGGTTAGGTTTAGGGTTAGTTTTAAGGTTAGGTTTGGCTTTAGGTTTAGGGTTAGGGTTAGGTTTGGGTTGGATTTGGGGTTGGGATTAGGGTTAGGGTTAGGTGTAAGGTTAGGGTTGGGTTTGAAGCTAGGTTTAGGCTTAGGTTAGGGTTGGATTTGGGGTTGGGCTTGGGATTTGAGTTAGGGTTAGAATTATGTTTAGGGTTATGGTTGGGGTGGGGTTTGTGTTAAAGTTAGGTTTAGGGTTAGGGTCAGGTTTAGTGGTAGGGTTAGGGTTAGGGTTGGGGTTAAGGTTCGGTTTAGGGTTAGGGTTAGGGTCAGATTTGGATTTGGGTTTGGGGTTTGTGTTGGGGTTGGGTTTGGGGTTACAGTTAGGCTTAGCTATGGGTTTAGGGTTAGGTTTAGGGTTGGAGATGGGTTTGGGGTTGGGTTTGGGCTTTGGTAAGAGTTGGTTTAGGGCTGGATTTGCGGTTGGTGTTGGGCTTATCGTTTGGGTTAAATTTAGGGTTTGGTTTAGGGTTGGGTTTAGGGTTGTGATTGGGTTTGGGTTTGTGATTTGGTTAAAGATTAGAGTTAGGTTTAGAGTTATGTTTGGTGTTGGGGTTTGTCTTAAAGTTTGGTTTAGGGTTAGGTTTAGGTTAGGGTCTGGGTTAGTGTTAAGGTTGGGTTGAGGGTTAGGATTAGGGTTACGTATGGGTTGGATTTCGGTTTGGAGTTGAAGTTAGGGTTCGAGTTAGGGTTGGGATTATGATTGGGGTAAGGGTTGGGTTTGGGTTTGGGGGTCGGGGTTTGGTTTAGGGTTATACGTAAGTTTAGAGCTACGGTTTGCATTGGTGTTTGTGTTAGGTTTAGGGTTAGGGTTAGGGGTTAGGGTTAGTATTGGATTTGGGTTTGGGGTTGGGGTTAGGGCTAAGCTTGAGTTTGTGTTTTGGTTAGTGTTAGGGTTAGGTTTAAGGTTACATTTAGGGTTAAGGTTGGGTTTAGGGTTACGGTTAAGGTTAGCGTGAGGTTTGGGTTTAGGGTTAGGTTTAGTGCTGGAGTTGGTGTTGGGGTTGGGGGTAGGGGTAGGCTTGAGTTTTTGGTTGGTTTGGGGTAGTGTTTGTGTTTGGGTTGGGGCTTTGCGGTAAGGTTAGAGTTAGTGTCAGGGTTATGTTTGGAGTTGAGGTTTGTGTTGGGTTTAGGTTTAGGATTAGGGTTCCGGCTGGGTTTAGGGTTAGGGTTAGGTTTAGTTTTAGGGTTAGAGTTGAGGTTGGAGTTGCTGTTGGGGTTTTTTGTTAAGGTTACTTTTGGGCTTAGGGTTAGGTTTAGGGTTACGGTTAGGGTTAGGGGTATGGTTGGGTTTAGGGTTACGGTTAGTTTTAGGGTCAGGTTTGGATTTGGGTTTGTACTTGGGGTTGGGGTTGGTGTTAGCACTAGGGGTGGGTTTAGGGTGGGGGTTTGTGTTAGGGTTAGGATTAGTTTTGGGGTTAGGGTTAGGGTCGGGGTTAGGGTTAGGCTTAAGGTTAGGGTTACGTTTGGATTTGGGGTAGGGGTTGAGATTGGTGTTAGGTTTAGGGTTAGGGTTAGGGTTGGGTTTAGCGTTAGAGTTAGGATTAGGGTCAATTTGGGGTTGGAGTATGAGTTATGTTTAGAGTTAGGTTTAGGGTTATGGTTGGAGTGGGGGTTTGTGTTAAAGTTAGGTTTAGGGTTAGGGTTAAGTTTAGGGTGAGGATTAGTGTTAGGGTTGGAATTAGGGTTAAGTTTAGGGTCGGAAATTTGACTTGGGCTTTGGGGTTGGTGTTTTTGTTAGGGTTAGGGTTAGGTTAAGGTTGGATTTGCTGTTGGAGTTGGGGTTCAGATTAGGGCTAGGGTTAAGGTTGGGTTAGGGTTAGGTTCATGATTGGGATTGGGTTTGTGGTTTGAGTTAGGGTTAAATTTAGGTTTAGGTTTAGGGTAGGGGATGGAATTTTTGTTAGGATTGGTGTTAGGTTTGGATTTGGTTTTGGTTTTGGGGTTGAGGTTAGGTTTAGGGTTAGGGTTGGTTTTAAATTTAGGGTTAGGGTTAGGTTAGGTTTGGATTTGTGGTTTGGGTTGGTGTTGGTTCTGTTTGGGTTTGGAGTTGGGGTTTGTGTTAGGGTTAGGTTTAGGGTTAGGTTTAGGTTTAGTGGTAGGGTTGTGGTTAGGGTTAGGCTTGGGGTTAGTGTTAGTTTTAGAGTTAGAATTGGATTTGAGTTTGGGTTTCAGTTTAGGGTTAGGGTTTGGGTTGGGTTTAGGGTTAGGGTTAAGGTTAAGGTGAGGTTTGGATTTGGGTTTGGGGTTGGTGTTGGGGTTAGTGTTATGGGGTAAGGTTGGGTTTAGGATTGCTGTAAGGGTTGTGTTTGGGTTTGGGGTTGGGGTTTGGGTTAGGGTTAGAGTTAGGTTTAGGGTTATTGTTGGGGTTGTGTTTTGTGTTAGGGTTAGGTTTAGGGTTAGGGTTAGGTTTAGTGTTAGGGTTGTGATTAGGGGAAGGTTTGGGGATAGTGTTAGCTTTAGGGTTAGGATTGGATTTGCTTTTGAGATTCTGTTTAGGGTTAGGGTTAGTGTTGGGTTTGGGGTTTCTGTTAGGGTTAGGTTTAGGGTTGTGTTTATGGTTAGGGTTTGGTTTGGGGCTTAAGCCTAAAGCTAATCTTATTCTTACGACTCACCAAAACTTTTGGCCTTACACTAAAACTAAAACTATCCTTATGCTGGGACCTTAACCAAACCTCAAAAATGACACTTAACACTACCACTATCCTTATCCTTAGACGACCCCTAACCCTAACAATAAAGTTATCCTTAGAACTAACCCGAACCCTAACACTATCCTCACCCTTAGAACTATCCTCATCCCTAACCTTAACACAATCCTTATGCTTATCCCTGACCCTACCCAGACCTAAGACTGTCTGCACCTTTGCTTAGGCCTAATCCCAAATTTAACCCTAACACTCTACCTTGCCCTTAGACTGAGCCAAAGCATGATACAATCCTTATCCTGAGATTAACCGTATCACGAGCACTAAAACTAAACGTATCCTTAGGAAGAATTCTAACCTAACTTTAACACTATCCTTATCCTTAGGCCTAACCATAACCTTAACCCAAACACAATCCTTATCCTTAGACTAACCCTGAGCGTAAACCTAATACTATCTATATTCTTAGAATAAATATAACCTTAACACTATCCTCATCAATAGGCCAAAACGTTACTGTAACCCTTACACTATCCTTATTCTTACACTAACCCTAACCCTATCACTTACCGTAGCACTCTCTTTATGGGCAGGCCTCAACTACCACCAATACTCACACTATCTTTATACTTTGGGCTAACCCTATAGCAAACTCGATCCTTACACTTCCTCCTGATCCAAATTCAAACCTAACAACATCTTCTTTCTTAGGCCTAACACTAACACATACCCTATCCCTGAAGTTGTCCCTAACCTCAAACTAACATAACCCTAACTCGAACTCTATATCCATACACTAAGCCTATCCCACCTTGTAAAACTACCCATCCATATCAATAGGCCTAACCCTGACCCTATTCCAAACACTAAAATTGTCCTTTGGCTTGAGGATAACCCTAACCCCAAGACTATCATTATTAGGCCTAAACTTAACGCTGAACCTAAAAAATCCTTCGTCTATGGCCTTACCAAAACCCCAGCACTAACCTTATCTCCATGCATAAGCCTAACCCTAACACTATCATTTACCTTAGACTAACCTAAACTCTAAACACTACATTATTCATAAGAGTGACTAAGAGTGACTGACAGTTTGAACCGTTTTGAACCGTTCAGAGCCAAGGAAAACAGGTTTGAACCGTTTTGAACAGGTTTGAGGCAAACAAAACCGGTCAGAAATGGTTTGAACCGCATGAAACAAGTTTGAGAGAGACAAAACAGGTTTGAAACTGTGTGAACACGGCTGAGACAGTCATATGCGGTCAGAAGCGGTTGGAAACGGTTTGAAAACCTTTGACACAGTCAAAACCGGTCAGACCCGTTGTGAAGCACATTGAGACAGTTAAAACTGGTCAGTACCGTAATGATTCGGTTTGAACCGGATTGAGGCAGTGAAAAGCAGTCAGAACCGGTTTGAACCGGTTTAAGCCAGTCAAAACAGGTGAGAACCCGTTTGAACCGGTTTCAGCCAGTCAAAACCGGACAAAACCGGACTGAACCGGTTTGAATCGATTTCGGCCGGTCAAAACCGGTCAGAAACTCTTTGAACTGGTCTGAACCTGTTTCAGCCAGTCAAA
>PVKB01008287.1:0-18675 GCA_004027205.1 Ctenodactylus gundi | reverse complement strand
TTTTTTTTTTTTTTTTTTTTTTTTTTTTTTGAGACAGGGTCTCACTCTGGAGCCCAGGCTGGTCCTGAACTCACTGTAGAGCCCAGGCTGGCCTTGGACTCACGGCAATCCTCCTGCCTCAGCCTCCTAAGTGCTGGGATTACAGGCATGCACCACCACGCCCAACTTATGTGGTGCTGGGGAATCGAACTAGGGTACTTAGCACCTGACCTAGCACTTGCTAGGCAAGTGCTTTAACCGCTGAGCCATTCCTCCATCCTCAAGGCAAGCACTGTAGACCGTAACTGCTGTGCCATTCCTCCAGCCCATCCCAAGACATTTCTTGTGACCTCTTAGACCTTTTGGAGTTTTCCCTCATGCTCAGTTTTCCTGCAGATCCTTCACCGTGTGCAGCAGATTTGTAATGGCTGTTTTCATGTCCTTGTGTCTAATTACATTATAACTGTTATTGCTGGGCCTTTTTGTTTGTATTATTTTTTCTCTGGTTATGGGTCATATTCTCCTACCCCTTTGCATGCTGGTAATATTTTACTAGATTCTAGACAATGTTTATTGTATGTTCTTAGGTGTTGGGTTTTGTTCTATTCTTTTAAAGTGTTGGACTTTGTTTTGGCATAGAGTTAAGTTACTTAGGATCGGTTGGATTCTTCCAAATCTTGCTTTTAAAAAGCCTTGCTTTGGTAATCAGTCCAGAGAGCAGCTTTTGGTTCAGAGCGAATGTAGCTCCACTCACAGATCAGTACCTGCTGGGGTCTCACTCGATGCCTGTGTCAGCCGCGGAGCCCGTGAGCTGGTGGGAGCTCAGCAGGTGCCCGGATCTTTGTTCTTCCAGCTGAGTGTGGCTTCTCCTCAGGCCCACAGGTCCAAGTCCTGCCGAAAGATCCCAGGGTTCCCCCCACCCTCCCATGGCAGACTGCAGATGCCCGGGGCTGTCACTCTACAGGCTCCTCCTGCCCAGTGTCGAGCCTCCATCTTCCCAGACTCTGATCAGTCATCACTGTATTTCCCCGAACCTGGCTGGTGGGCTCAGCACTGCTCTTCTCTATGCTGGACTCAGAGGTTACCTCTCAGGCCAGCCCTCGTGGCGCTTGGCCTGCAGTCCTACCATTCTGAGAGGCTGAGGCAGGAAGAACGCAAGTTTGAGTCCAGACTGGGCAGCTTAGCAAGTTGCTGGCTCAGAATGAAAAATGGAAATGGGCTTGGGCTGTAGCTCGGCGGTGGGGGGTCCCTCTGGGCATGATCATCAGTACCATTTAACAAAAAAGGAAAAAAGAAATCTCTAACATTGGAGATAAAAGGTTAAACCGAAAGTAAGAACAGGGGTTTGGGATGAGCTCAGTGGTTACAGTGCTTATCTGGCATGCACGAGGCCCTGGGTTCAGTTCCCTAGCACCACATAAAAATTAGCTGAATGTAGTTGTGTACACCTGTGATCCCAGTACTTGGGGGACTGCAGATGGAGGATTGCTGTGAGTTGAAGTCCATAGTTCAAGGCTACACAGTGAGTCAGGACTAGCCTGGATTACAGGGTAAGGCTCTATCTCAAAAAAGAAGAATAAAAAAGAAGAAGAAAGAAAATGAAGAACAGGATGCTCATCACCTACAGGCATACAGGACCGGAAGTGGAGCCTCTGGGCTGGTGTTTGAGCCTCTTGGTCCATTTTCTGCTGCTGTAATTAGTATCACACGCTGGATAGGTCGTGAAGAGGAGAGGCCTCGTTGCCTCACAGGTCTGGAAGCCCAGGAGCAGGGCCAGCCCCAGCGTGCTGCCTGGGAAGGAGCCCCCCAGTGCCATCACACCTGGCCCAGGTCTCTCCTCTAAAGTCACCATCCCATTGGACAACTGCTCCACCTTTCTGGCCTCCTTGGGTGGTCAGTTGCATTGGATTTCTGTCCTTTCAGGGCCTCTTACAATAAGGATAAATTTCACCTGGACTTTCAGTGGAGACACTGGAACACAGCACCCAGGACTCGTCCCCAGGCCCAGCGCCAGTGCTCCCCAGGCAGAATTTACTAGCTCCTCCCTGTCATTCCTGCTGGACTCCAGAGTCCACCCACACTATGGTGGAGTTTGCCAGCTCTAAACCACATGGTGCAGGATCACTCCTGCTGTTGTTGGTCTGTGGTCCAGGGTCTTAAACCAGGTCTGGTGATGCTTGTAGCCCCAGCACCCTGAGAGGCTGAGGCAGGAAGATCTCTAAGTTCAAAGCCAATCAGAGCAATTCAGTAACGTTAGGAGACCTGTCTCAGAGAGCAACGGAAGGACTGGAGCTGTAGCACAGTGCCGAGGCCCTGGGTTCGATACCTACCACTGCCGCAAAAAAGAAACCCCTGAGGGCCTTCGATTCTCATAAACAAGGAGCTGACTCCAGAGGCCAGGACTGTCTCTTTTAGCCCTGACCCGAGACGGAACTGGGGCGTCCTGGTTTGTCCCGTGGCAGGTGCAGCACCGAGGCCCCGCAAGCTGGGTTTGTGTCCGGTTGTGCAGGTGTCAGAGCAGCCACAGGTCCCTCACTGTAAGAGGTCATGCAGGGTGGCTGAACCTTCGCACAAGTAGTGCGTGGGCCGACTGCACGCAGACGCAGTGTGTGCTGACCAGTAGCTGCGCTGGTGCCGACTCACCCACTGCACTGGGCAAGGGTGGCCACACAGTGGCCCCGCAAGGTGCCTCACGAGCTCCTCTCAGGACGCAGACTCACGGCCTTCCTGTGCACAGCGACCACGTGGTTGGGTCATGGTTGACATAGTCTACAGATAGCACCAGAGGAGCACGTCCTGCCTCTGCGACACGTTAGGGCTCCCGGCCTTCGAGAAGATGCAGGATGTCCTCAGAGGGGGGTGTGTGCTGGTGCCCACACATGTCAGCAGCCGCAAAGAGGTTCAGGGAGCTCGGGACAAGCGTAGGCAGGAAGGAAGCAGCCGGGCCCGGCCAGGGAAACGCGTTAGTCTGCAGACCCTCCGGGAGCGTCCTCCAAGTTCCTCAGCGGGGTGCCCCAGGGCTGCGCTCCCACTTTCCTGTAATGGAAGTGTGGAATTTCCCTTTGATAATGGGATGCCAGGATTTATTAAATCAGTTGACTTTGTTGTGGTGGTTCCTATGGTTTCCTTTTATCTACAAATGTAATTTCTTCCGGAGACACTGCATAACGCGACATTAACATTCACATTATGTAGGTCATCAGCTGGGCTTATTTTTAGACCCAGTTTATCAGCTGTTTTCGATAAGGACATTTGTGGGATCTCAGTCCCGGATCTCTCTGCACACAGCCACAGCCCTTCGAAATACAAAAGGCAGGCCGTCCTTGTCCTCTCACCCCCGTCATGAAACAGTTATGTCGGCGAACTTTTCTAGGTCCAGACCGGGGCTGTGAGACACATCTCTCTAATCGCAGTGCTCTGGGAGGCTGAAGCAGAAAGATCCCAAGTTTGAGCCCAGACTGGGTCACCTAAATGACGTAGCAAGGCCCTATCTCAAGATCAAAAAATTTAGAAAGGGCCAGGTTATAAGTCAGGACAGATCCTGGGCTGGGTCCTCCGCACCAGCAGGTGGGGAAAGAAAATACATCCCTTCATCTGCTTACTAGTTCACTCGTCTGAGCCGAGGGGGGCACATGGCCCATGTCAGGCGAGATGCAAGGTCTCCGGAGGCTCGGGGACAGGTGACCTTCCAAGTGCACTATCGGTCCCAGTGCCATCTGTGCAGTTTCCCCTAGATGACTGACCAGCCGTGAAGCCACTCTGGTTTGGGCAGCCTTTTCGGTCCCCAGGCTTGTATCTGGCCTCTGCATTACTTGTGCCATTTAATTGCAAGTTGCTTTTCAAGTAGTCCAGGACATGGCAAGCAACCGTCATGGAAGGAGGCATCAGAATGCGCTTGTTTGAAGAAAGAAGAGAAAGTGTTTCCAAAAATGGCATCCGAGTGGACATTTAGAATCAGCCACCCAAAACTCGGGTGGCTAAGATGGCTGCCCCAATGGGAACATGCAGACACTCACAGGCGGGCTAGGCAAAGCTCCAGCCAGTAACAGTTTGCAGAAATGCTCCTAAGCTGAGCACAATGGCACACACCCATGATCCCAGCACTCTGGGAGGCTGAGGCAGGAGGATCTCAAGTTCGAGCCCAGCTTAGGCAACATATTGATGCTCTGTCTTTAATTTTTTTTAAATTGTTTTAAAGACTGGGGATGTAGCTCAGTGTGAAAGCCCTGAGTTCAGTCCCAACAATGAAATTAAAAAGAAGAAGGAGGAGGGGGAGGGGGAGGGGAGGGGGAGGGGAGGGGGAGGACGACACAGCTTAAGCAGTGACCACCTGGACCCCTGGGAGGGAGACTAGTGGGGCAAGGCCCAGGCCAGGCCTGTGTTCTGACAGGCTCACGGGGATTCTGATGTAGCTTAAGTCTGTGCTGCTCCGCTGTAGGCACCTGCTTGGGTCACGACAACTGCACAACAGGGAATATTTCTTCCAGCCCACAGTGTGGAGAAAGTGCCTACATGAACGTCTAGTGAGACGAGGCAGCCAAGTGGTTAAGGCAACAGACTGCTAAGTGAACATCTCGTGACACTTCTTTACTCTGCGGCTCAGACCCAGCCTGTCCTGCACTTCTGTTGACGCATGAGTTGTGTGGAGCCCCTGGGAGGCCTCCCAGGCCTGTCCTCCTGCACTGTCCCTGAGCAGGAGCCCTCTTAGCCAGGTGTCTGGCTTAGGATTCCTCCTACACATCTGTTTGTAACTCCATCCAGTAGAAATGGATGTTCGCTGCATTTCTTTGGTCTTCCAAAGCTCTCGTATCTGTTCTGCCTGCCAGTTCTGCTGGGACCCTGTGGGAGTAAGTTAGCCTCTCTCCTCCCCTTCTATAAAACCGGAGCCTCCTTTATTCATGAGTTAATACTTGCTAAAATATTTGGAGTAACATTCAACAAGCACCAATTCTAAGATATTGACAGCATTAAATAATTGGCATCCTGTATTCTGTAACAAATTAGTGCATGGCATGTAAATACTCAACAGCGTCAGCTTTAGTCACTTAACTGCTGGGCCAGATGGCATATGTCCATTATCTCAGCTACTTGAGAAGGAGGAGGCAGGAGAATCACAAGTTCAAGATTGCCCTGAGCAGCATAATAAGGCCCCATCTCCCAAAAAAGCCAGAGGAGCAATTCAGCATTTTGTAATTTTTACCATTGCCTGCTTATTATTATTTGGTACTTGGCCTTTATCTTCCCATTAGTATTAAAGCTCTCCCAAAGTACCTAAAACATGCTCAGTTAATGCTAAGAGACAGGCAGTGCAGGTCCGAAGTCCCAGGGAACTTCCCTGAGCATGGTCCCACCAGCCTCTTCTTTCTGATGGTGGCTTGGTTCTTTGTTTTTATTTGTTTGGTTGGTTTTGTTTTTTGTTTTCCTTATTTTGTTTTGTTTTGAGACAGAGTCTCCCTCTGTAGTTCAGGCTGGTCCTGAACTCACTATGTAGCCCAGAGTGGCCATGAACTCACAGCAGTCTTCCTGCCTCAGCCTCCTGAGTGGTGGGATTACAGGCGTACGCCACTAAGGCCCCAAAGCAGCCACTAGGCCTGAAGTCCGGTGAGCCGTACCCTCTGCCTGCAGTGTTCCACTGTTAGGTACAGGCTCCTTGAAGATGATCCAGAGTGGCCTGCAATTCTTCATGGGTTCCTGGTAGTGGGGATTGAACCCAGGGCCTTCTCACTGAGCTACAGCGTCAGGCTTTAGGGCAGGGTCTTGTTAAGTTGCCCAGGCTGTGATCAAACTTAAAATCTTCGTGCCTCAGCCTTCCAGCATCCTGGGGCTACAGGCTTGTACCAGCATGCGTGTTCTCTTGTGTACTCTGAGCAGGCCTCTGTGCCCTGCTGCTTCCTCATTGCCAGACAGGCATGATTTGGGTCTTCATGGGGGTTGAACCCAGGATCACACCTGCCCCTCAAGCGCTCTACCTCTGATCTCCTTGCGGGCTGGTAGTTCCTTTTTAATGTGGTGCTGCCCTCAGGCAGCGGAATGTGGGAAGAGCAGGACGTGCTGCCTGCAGGCCGCAGCGCTGTCTTCCCTGACGGGATCTGGGTTGAAGGCTTTGAAGATACAGCTGCCACAAAGGCGCCAGACCTACCTGGGGTCCCCTGCTGTGTTAGAAAGGCGACTGCCTCCTGCTTCCCCTGGGACTTTGAGGAAGAGCAGACGGGTGTGTCCAGCTGTGGGGGCTTGCACTGGCCCTGGGAAACCACTGGATCAGAGCCCTGTCCAGTCCTGTTTTCTGCCCTGGGGCCAACTCTTTTTTTGAAAGGGTTTGGTATGTTTCAGAAGTGCCCCGTAGTTTTAATGGAAGCCCGTGCATTATTTTTATTTTGAATAAGTTTCCAAGCTTCCAAGCCAGCTTCCTCTTTTACGTTTCTGTTACGTTTGTGATATTTTTCTAGAAGTCAGCAGGGCTCCCTGAGTTTCAGTGAGATGAGGAATGGGAACAGTACTTTGTATTTTCAGCCCCAGGTTGGCTCCCAGGGTAAATTCATCCCTTGTCAGGTGGGCTTGGCAGTGAGGGGTGTCGGAGCAGCAAGGGACAGACTGTCTAAATTTTAGCAAGGCATCTGATGAAACCCATATATGTGTTATAGGTTTTATTTTTTATATTTTCAGTGTAGGGGATTGAATCCAGGGCTTTTGCACTGAGCTACATCCCCAGCCCATTTTGAGACAGGGTCTCACTGGGTTGCCTGAGCTGGGCTCAGACTTGTAATTCTTCTGCCTCAGCCTCCTAGAATGCTGGATGGAAAGGCTTGCACCACCACACCCGGCTCTTGCGACTTTCTAAAACTGCTCTGGAAGCCCGCTTTTGTGATTTTCTTTACAAGGTGTGATCAAAAATGCAGTGAGTGCGGTCCGCAATTGCCATCCAGTGTAAAGGGCGATGTAAAAACATGACAGTGTGTCTTCGTCTACCTCGTTCACTGGCTCTGTGGGACTTCTGGCTCTTCCCCAAAGTCAAAATAACCATGAAAGGTTAGTTTGAACCAATTTAGGATGCCAAGGCCGGCACGCCATTGCAACAGAAGGCAGTCAGTAGCTTCAGCAAGCGGTGAGCGCACTGAGCCGAAGGCTTGCGGAGTGAGGGCAGACGTGGGGGCGGGGATCATGGCAGTGTGCCTGTGGCCATAATAAATGTTTTTAAAAAGTAGACATTCAGTGTATTTTTTGATCATACCATATAAAAGATCTCAGCAACACACAGACAGACCATATAACAAGGGAAAGATTAAAATCCAGCAGAGCAAACAAGTCTGGAACTCAGCAGCAGGTACAAGGAGAGAGAGGTGCCTCGTCCCTGCAGCACAGCGCATCTCGAGTGGTCGCTGCTGACCTCAGCTCCGTGTAAGTCCTCAGTGTGGACCGTCCAGGTGTCCAGAGCAGGCATGAACAGTCCTGCTGGCCGCACCATGTGGGGTTGCTCTCCACTCTAGGGCCTTACTCTACCGCACATGTCCAGCCTTTTGGCTGAGCTGTCCTGGGCCGCACATAAAATGCCTAATAGAGTTAAGACGTACAAGCTAATGCATATAGCCGAACTTCCTTTTTTATAAATTTTTATGTTGACATTTTTAACAAGAAGGGAGCATGAGCTGTTTTAGTGCAGCGTTTGACAACGTTCTGTGGATGTATCGCGTGTCTGGTGCAGTGGCGGTGGCTACAGCCTCAGTCCCTGGGGTGCCCGGCAGCGTGTTGGTTCTGGTTCTTTTCGTGAGCTTTCTCCTTGAAAATTGCTGCTCACACATGTACGTGCTGCCAAGAAGCGACATGAGTAAGGCATGACTGTAAAGTGAGGGACCTTTGTCTCTGTGAAGATGGGTCATATAAAACTCAAGAGACATAATCAATTGGGGGGGGGGTGAATACTGGAGTCAAGCCCAAGGCCTCTGCTGTGAGCTATATCCCTGGACTTTTTTTTTTTTTTTTTTTTTTTAAAGACAGAGTCTGGCTATGTTGCCCAGGCTAGACTCAAACTTGTGATCCTCCTGACTCAGCCTCCCAGAGTGCCAGAATGACCGCCCTGTACTGCAGGTCCTGGCTTCCAACTTTTCTGTAAATTGAATGTCAGATTGCAGTTCCGTGCAGTGTGTTTGAAAATTGGCAGGTAACATATTTATGTCACCTTGTCACAAATACTACAAAGTATAATTTTTCCAGAAATCATGAAACCTGTCGTCTAATTCCTGTATCAGATTAAAGAGCAAGGCTGCATAGTTACCACAGTTAACAGGACAGTGCGTAGCCAACATGTCAAAATGAGGAAAACCATTTGCCTTAATTTGAGCTTGCAATAGTTTCAGTTTCATTTGGAAAGCTGTTATTCTTCGAAACATTGTATCAGTATGTTGGTTTATTTGCCTTGAAGATAAAGATACATGTTTAACTCATTTCAAAGAGTGGTCAAATCCTCTAAATATGCTGAATCAGAAAGCTAGTTCTCATGCCACATGCTAGTCAGATTTTGCTTTGGATACTATACATGACGTAATTTCACACCACCTTGAATTCAGTTCCCCCGCCTCACATAAACTAGGTATGGTGGCACACACCTCTAATCTCAGCCCTCAGGAGGCTGAAGGAGGAATTTGCTGTGAGTTTGAGGTCAACCTGGGCTATATAGTGAGTTCAGAGCCCAGATTACAAGTGAGACCTTGTCTCGAAAGAAAAAAAAATCTCATAATTTTTAATTTTTATTTTATTCATATTCTATTTATTTATTTATTTATTGAGACAGGGTCTCACTCTGTAGCCCAGGCTGGTCCTGAACTCATTGTGGAGCCCGGGCTGGCCATGAACACAATGCAATCCTCCCGTCTCAGCCTCTGAGTGCTGGGATTACAGTTGTGGGCTATCACACTCAGTTTATGTGGCACTGGGGAATCAAACTCAGATATTTAGCACTTGCTAGGCAGGTGCTTTAAGGGCTGAGCCATTCCTCCCACCCCTATAGAGTTTTAAATATCATTACCAATTTGTGTTGAGCTTCATTCAGAGGTGTCCTGGCCAGATGTGGCCTACATGCTATGGGTTTGACACCCCTGCTGTAATCCTTTTTCTGTTTAGAAAGAGAGGCCAAGGGCACAGCTCTGTGATTAAAGTGCTTTCATAGGAAGCGTGAGGTCTGGGTTGGGGTTCAGTCCCCCAGATCACATATTACCTGGACCTTCCTATAATCCTAGCACTTGGAAGGCTGAGGCAGTAGGGTTGCTATGAGTTCGAGGCCAGTCCGGGCTCCATAGTGAGTTCAGGACCAGCTCGCATTATAGAGTGGGCCCCTGCCACCCCGCAAAGTAAGGAACTAAATAAATAAACAAAATAAACAGAGCTTGTCTTTGGTCCTAATGAAGCAGACATATATAGGATGATTAGTACTTAATAATTTTTTCTTGTGGTAAATTTCACCGTGTGGAGCGATGATGGAGAATTACTGTGCTTTGTAATGGAAATATTAATACTGAAAACAAAACACCATAAAGAGTGCTGGCTTTTATTTCCAGTGATTGTGGATATTCTAGAGCCACGTGAAAGTAAGTTTCGGAAATGAGAATGTCATAGCGAGCTTTGGGAGCGAGGCATCACTGCACCCTGCGGGCTACCTCAGGGTGAGCACTGCAGCCGCAAGCTCTGCTGCCTGGTCTCAGTACTCAGGAGCCTGAGGCAGGAGGGTCACTGTGCGTTTGAGGCCAGCCTGGGCTATATAGGACATCTCTGTTGAAAAACATGCAGCTGGAACAGTGAGAGAGGGCAAAACCCATCACCTAAGAGCGGGGAAGAGGGTGTTTCATCTGGCCCACACAGAGGGCCACAGTCGTTGGAATTAGAGGCCTGCAGCGCTGTTGCTGAAAACTTCAGGATGCAGAGTTAGGCCAGTGAGCGGAAGCTGCAAAGGCACTTTGACAATTAGGTGTACAGACAGTGCAGTCACCTGCCTCGTAAGCATGGTGTGGTGGAGAGTTCTAGCCAGAGCTTCTGCGGGAAGTGCCGTTGTGAGGTCTAAACCCGGAAGGAAGTCCACTTCCGATCATCTTAGAGCCCCAGTGACTCCGCAGGTCACTGAATCTAGTACCCTGAATGTCAGGGAAGGGCACCAGGGCCCGACTGTGTGGTCACCACCCCTTCATTCCCCTGAAGTGAATCGCCTAAACCAAATTAGCTTCCAGGCCTGGAGTTGGGTACATAGTAGGCCACTGTTTGGAATCTACTTAGAGCCAAGTCTGGTGGCCCCAGGACCAGTCTAGACTATAGAGGGAGGCCCTGTCTCAAAAAAATAAAAAATATCATAATATTTTAAATATCATTACAAGTTTGTGGGCTGCAGTCAGAGATATCCTAGCCAAATGTGCCTACATGCTTTGGGTTGGATACCCCCACTTTAATCCGTTTTCTGATTGGAAAGAGAGTCTGAGTGCGCAGCTGCAGGCCTGAAATCCTAGTACTTTGGGAGGCTGCGATAGGAAGATTACAAATTCAGGTCCAGCCTGGGCAACTTAGAAAGACCCTGTCTCAAAAACAAATAAAACCACAGAAAAAAAGCAAGAAAATACTGGAGTCATATCACAGCAGTTAGAATGTCTACCTAGCAAACACAGGCCCTGAATTCAGTTCCCCAGCACCACATAAGCTGGGCATGGTAGCATATAATCCCAACACTCAGGCGGCTGACACAGGAGGATCTCCATGTGTTCGGTGCCAGCGTGGGCTCCATAGTGAGTTCAGGACCAGCCTGAAGTACAAAATGAGACCCTGTGTCAAAAAAAATAAATAAATAAAGATGCAGCTCAGTGCAGAGGCCGTGGCTTCAATCCCTGGTACACACACACACACACACACACACACACACACACACACACAATTCATTCAGCCCCATAGTGTGTTCACAGCCATCCCTTCCTCCATAGTTGAATAAAATGATTGCCTCTTTCTCTTTGCTTTTTTGTTTTTTAGTTCTGGAGCATCTGGGCTTCTGGGAGGACATCAGAGGAATCATCTCTAGGTCAGAGCTGGTGACAGGATTCCCCCATGCCTCCAAGGTGCCAGGCCTGTCCCAGTACCTCCAGAGCCTCACCAAACTCACCCTCACCTGCATGTGGGCAGAGCCAGCCACGGAAGGGGAGCAGGCAAGGGACCTGCCCATCACCACCCCGCACCTGCTGTGGTCCTCCTTCCTGGAAGTGCGCACGCTCACTCTGGGAGCCCTGTTAGAGAGGTTCACGGCAGTAGCCCCCCAGCTGGCCAAGAAGAGCCTGCCACTCTCACTGCGTGGCTTGAGCGCAGAGCTGCTGAGGCTGGCAATGAAGGAGAGCCACCCAGAGTGCTTCTGCCAGGTAGTGTCCTGCCTGTGGCCCTCCTGCTGCCTGTGTGGGGGAGGAAGGCCGGGTCAGCATGGGAACCAGCATGTAGACTTGAGCTGGCTCCGAGCCCAGGGCCCACTAAGTGGAGCTGATGGTGGTGGCATTGGTAACAGGTGAACCGAATTCAGAGTAAGCTACTCTGGGGATGTCCAGGAGACAGACTGTTGAATCCAGCCATGGCACAAACTGGGTCATCTTTGCTAGCATGCCTTTCTGGGGATGCCAGCAGGAAGGTGATTCAGAGAGAAGAGCCCCACCCTGGTGGATCTGGGCATCGAGCTCTGCTATAGGGCATTAGGGGCCCTCAGGTCTATCACTGCTGTGCCCTTCTCAGTCTATCAGAGGTAATAATGATAAATAAATCACTGGGAAAGCCAGGAAGGTGGCACAGGCCTGTCATCCCAGCACTTTGGGAAGGAGGCTGAGGCAGGGGGATCCCAAGTTTGAGCCCAGTGTGGTCAACTCAGCAACTTAACAAAACCCTATCTCAAAATAAAAAAGGGGTGGGGGGCAGGGCTGGGGATGTAGCTCTGTGTGAAGGCCCTGGGCTCAGTCTCCAGTACCATAGACAGAGAGAGAGCGAGAGAGAGAGAGAGAGAGAGAGAGAGAGACAGACAGAGAGAGAGAAATTAATGGTCAGGGAATATAACTCAGTATGAAGGCCCTGGGCTTGATCTCCTGTATCACCAAAAAAAAAGTCGTCAACAACCTTTTGATAGACCCCTTGCCTCTGCAAGTGCTTATTACTCTCCAGCTGGAGACCCTCTCAGCACTTTTTCTTCTCCTCCCCTCCCCTCCCGCCCCCGTCCCCTCCCCTCCCCGGGGACTTGGCTCCCACAGGTACTGAAGATTCTCCACTGCATGGACCCCCAGGAGTGGCTTCCCTTCACGGAGCAGTATGTCCAGCTAACCCCAAAGGACTTCCTGGTCTGGATAATGGATATTGCTTCCAGTGACAGGTTTGTTCCCAGGTTTCCTGTGCATCCCAGTGGGAGGATGTGGATTCTCTCGGTCACTATGCTGTGAACCTGGCCACAGGCCTGTCTTGTATTTTCATCTAGGCCTCAGCCTGGAATCCAGGTGCACCCACTCCAGCAGCAGACTGATGTTGGGTTAGTTATGAGAAGGTGCCCGCACCTGGGCCACTGGGCTTGGCAGGAGGCAGACGTTTCCCAGTTCACATCAGTGGGGATGACAGGGTGTCTGCAGAAGCCATCTCTATATAAAATACGTTTGATTTATCCATGCAGGTTTTCTTCTCCTTCTTTCAGATCTGAAATCCAGGGTGTGGCCCTGAGACTTAGCTCCAGCGTGCTGGCCTACCACATGCAGACACCCGAGGAGGTGAGCCTAATCCTGTGCCTGCTCTGGGGTGAGGGTTTCGTGCTCTGTTTACCTGGAAGGTATCAGTAAAAGTCAGTTGTCAGCTGGAAGTGGTGGCATATACCTGTAATCTCACCTAGGTGGGAGGCTGAGGCAGGAGGGACACAAGTTCAAAGGCAGCCTGGGCTACATAGCAAGACCTTGTCTTAAATATAACAAGCAGGGGGCAACTGAGGATGTAGCTCAGTGGTAGAGTGCTCATAGGCCTAACCCCTAGTACTACAAAAAAAAAGCCACCTGCCCTAAGCAAGCAGAATCCCAGTGACCTGTGTGCATGGCTAGCCAAGAGCATCACTCATGTTGATTTTCCACTTTTAGACTAGTTTATGAAAACTTCCTAGACCACTGCCTTTCTTTTCTCTTGTGTGGGGCATTTTTGATTAGAGTCGGTGAGAGTGACATGACCTCTCCGTAACACACCTAGCCCACTGTCATTCCCTCCGTCCACTCTAGTGCCCCTTCTCTATATGTAAGGAGAAATAAGCCACCAGACCTGGTGACGCAGGTCTATAATGCCAGACTTTGGGAGGCTGAGGCGGGATGATCACAAGTTCATGCCCAGCCAGGGCAACTTAGCAACTAACACTATATCACTCCTGACACTGTATCATAATCAACACTAAAAATGGACCAGGGAAAGAGCTCAGTGTAAAGGCCCTGGGCTCAATCCCTAGTACCACCAAAAAAAAAGGAGGAACAAGCAAGTCGATTGTAACAATATTCATAATTGGGATTTCCAGACAAGTTAGCAGCCACGTGAGTGCCCTGCTCATCCAAAATGTTGAGATACGGTTAAAAAATTACCTGCCCAGCTTAGCTCGGAGAGGAAGGAGAGCTCCAGGAATTCAAAGGAGACCACAGGAAGGTTGGAAACCCCAAAGACACGGAAGAAGCTGAAGGGCACGCCAGCCCCGGAAGCTGCCCCAGGCTACATGGGAAGGGCCGTTAGCAACAGTGAGCGGCCAGCACCCACAGTCTGAGCTAAGTCTGGAATCAGGAGCCACAGGAATTAGAAGCCGGCAGCTCCCTCCTCCAGAAACAAGCCTGCAGGTAGTGAAAACTGCAGACGTGCTACAACCTTCCCCTGGGAAAGGCCTCCCTGCAGCAGCGCGGACCAGCTCAGAAGCGCTTCTCAGCCACTGACGAGGAGGTGACATAAGCAGAAGTCATTTTGAAAAGAGCCCAAGTCTGAATCGTCTTGGGGAGAAGAAGCCACAGGCTGGCCACACATCAGGGATTTGGGGGACACTCTTAACAAGTACCTAGGAAGGAACCTAGGACCCAAGGACAGTTACAGAGACAGGAGAAAGGCTGCCAACCTTCTGAGCAGTTCAGGCCATGGGGGGAGCACCTCAGAGGGCAGAGAGCCCCAGCCTCGGGAGGGAAGCCAGGACGGACAGGAGAGCTGTGCTGAGGGGCTGAGAGACAGCAAGACACCGTGCACGGAGGCCATCAGACTGTTAGGTCCCTCACTGCGACTCCCAGCACCGAACTCAGGAGACTTGGCTCTGCACCCTCATACACATGCACAGAAACTCAGCTAGGCCGTTAAAATGAAGTCCCCTAGCAGCAGAACCATGAGAGGACAAGGCGATAGCACACGTGCAGAAATGCCTGACCCCCAGAAGCTAGTGAAATAGTGCGACATACAGGAAAGGAAGCTCGGACAAGACATACTTAAAACAAATGCAAGAAGTAATTAGGAATCTTAGGAATTTACTAAACAACAACAAAAAAAATGGTCTTAACAGATAACAAGTTTACTGAGAATATAGAAGACACAAAAAGCTGGCTGAGGTAAAACAATGAAGATATGAAGAAACATTTTGATAAAGAAGTAAAAAATTTGAAAAATCTAGCTGAAATTCAGAATATAAAGAATTCCTTTGAAAGGAAGGGAAGCCAGCTCAAACACCTGAGGACAGAATTTCACACTGAAGGCAAGCTTGACAAATTACATGCTGCATTCAAGAATGACTCCAGAACAAGAAATGAGCAAGTAGCTGAGACTGTCAGCTGCTGGATGACTCCGAGAGAAGCCACCTTGGGCCTGTGTGTGTGAGAGGAAGAGCAGAAGGCCGCGTGAACCATGGCAGAAGATTGCCCAAATCTAGGAAATGAAATTAATATTGAGGTGTCTTAGTTACTTTTTCCTCACTGTGACTCAATACCTGCTATCCACAAATGAGTGGGGAAAAACTTTCATTTCAGCTTACAATTTCAGAGGTCACAGTCAGCTCAGCAGTGGCCGGCAACAGTGGCAGTACATGGCCGAGGCAGAGGTGGAGGCAGCTCCTCACAGCATTGCGAACAGGACGCCAATTCAAGTCTAGTCCAGTCAAGACTGAGAGGAAGGTAGCAGCATGTATATACGTCCAGCTCCCATTCCAGTGATCTGCCCCTTTTGAGTCCAACCTCGGTGTTCCACCCCTTCCAGATGCGGAAGGTGTGGTAAGCCCCTACCATGTGCCCGTGATCCATTCTGCCACGGCCTGTTCTCCACCACACACTCATTCACCCCTCCAGACCAGGCCCCCATATCCCTATAGCACACGGTTCTGTAGGCAATCCATAACATCCAAATACATAAGACTTGGGGGCACTCCAGATCCAAACCACAATAGACATACAGAGAATATACGGAACCCCAGATAACTTTGAACAGAAAAACCTTGCCATGTCACATCATAATCAAAATCTCAGAAATTCAACATCAAGAGAGAATAGTAAAAGCAGTAAGAAAACAACAGATGTTATCCTACCAAGGCAAGCCCATCCAAATTATTGCAGATTTTAATGCAAGCTCTAAGGCCAGGAGAGCCTGGAATGAAATCTTTTAAGCTTTCAAAGAAAGCAAGTGTCAACACAGGTTGTTGTAGATAGCAAAATTATCCCTGAAAATTGAAGAAGTAAAAAGTTTTCAAGACAAAGAAATTTGAGACCACTAGCCTGGGATTGCAGAACATACCTGAAGGAATCTTAGAGATAGAAGAGCATCACCAAAGAACAGAAGAAGGTTGGAGGAATGGAGCAGTAGTTGTAGCACTTGCCTAATAAGCACAAGGCCCTGAGTTTGATTCCCCAGCACTGGTGGTGCACGCCTTACTCTCAGCATTTGGGAGACTGAGGCAGGAGGATTGTTATCAGTCCCAGGCCAGCCTGGGCTCCATAGAGAGTTCAGGACCAGCCTGGGCTATGGAGCAAGACCCTGTTTCAGGAAAAACACACACACACACACACACACACACACACATACACACACACAGAGGGAAGGAAACATCTAAAGGGACAGTATACAGAAAATAACAACAACAAAGACCCAACACTAGAAGACAAGACAATAACAAGATTCAGTAGAAGTCTTACAATATGCTCATAATATCAACTCAACAGTCAGCAGACACAGACTGGCAGATGGGATCAAAAACAAAACCCAGCCATTTGTCTGAAAGAGTCACACTGACCCACAAAGAAGCTCATGGCAGTTCTCCTGCCTTAGCCTCTACAGTGCCAGGATTACAGGCCTGCACCGCCATGCTCAGCTAATATTTTTATAGTGCTGGGGAATCGAACCCCATTCTTATACATGCTAGGCAAGCGCTCTAACCAGTGATCTATGCCCCAGCTCTTGGAGAAGAGCTTTGAAATGGTAAGCTGCCACAGGAGGGGCCGGGAATGAAGCCCTGGTGCTCCTGGTGGCCTGATCCCCCCCAGGACACAGACCAGTAGTGGTTTGCAGCCTGGGAGTGGGGAGCCCTGCCTTACAGCGTCTTCCCGGGAAGTAGCTGTGCTAACTTCAGTTCCACTTCTCCCCAGCGGAGCAGCGGAGCAGGCGGGCACACAGGGCTTCCCTCTCTGTCCTGAGGAAACTCATCTGGAAGGTGGATTGTCACACTCAGTCCGCCAGGCTGCAGTTCTGAGTATTCTTTCGTTCTACGTTCTTCTGTTAGCACGCACCTACGATACATTAGTAACAATGGCTTGGGAAACTCGTGGTTTACACGTCTCATCATGGCCACTTTATTTCCCTTCCCCACTCCATTATGCAAAAGAACTTCTTGAACTAGCTGTTTTAGGCTTCTTAATCAGTGTTGTTGGGGTTTTTTTGTTTTGTTTTGAGGCAGGGTCTCACTCACTTTGGAGCCCAGACTGGCCTTGGACTCACAGCCATCCTCCCGCCTCAGTCTCCCGAGTGCTGGGATTACAGGTGTGCGCCACCACGCCTGGCTTACGTGGTGCTGGGGAATCAAACTCAGGTACTTAGCACTTGACTTAGCGCTTACTAGGCAAGCACTTTAACCGCTGAGCCATTCCAGCCCTCCTAATCAGTGTTTTTAACCAGTTTGTTTTGTGCCTGGAGCTGGGCGTGGTGGTGCACAGCTGTACGTCGAGCATTCTGGGAGGCTGAAGCAGGAGGATTGCCATGCATTTGAGGCCAGCCTGGCCTACGTAGTGAGTTCAGGAGCAGACTAGATTGCAGAGTAGAACCCTATCTCAAATAAACAAGGCTGGAGGAATAGCTCAGTGGTTGAAGTGCTTGCCTAGCAAGCTGAAGGCCTTGGGTTCGATCCCCCAGCACCACATAAGCTGGGTGTGGTGGCACATGCCGTAACACCAACCCTCAGGAGGCTGAGGCAGGAGGACTGCCATGAGTCCAAGGCCAGCCTGGGCTCCATAGTGAGTTCAGGATCAGCCTGGGCTACAGAGCAAGATCCTGTCTCAAAAAAAAAAAAAAAAAAAAAAGGAAGGAAAAGAAAAGAAAAGAAGACAAAACAAAGGAAAGGAACACTTCTTGGTGCTTGAATGGTTACTTAAAGAAAACTGAGGGAGTTTACTAGGGAGAGAAAAATTGACCAAATTGAATAACACATAAAAGAAGCTCCTGGGTTTCCTCTTACGCGAAGAGCTGGCATGGTCTGCAAGTCTCTGGTGCCCACCCAGAGTGGTTCCATGGTTCCTCGGATGTGTCGTTCTCACTTGTGGGGGAGGCTGGGAAATGGAGTCTCCGGCTGGGTGTCCAGGCTTAGCTGGAATCTGCGGTCTTCTCCCTACACACAGGAGGAATATCTGGTTATGGGGACAAGTTATTTGCTGTCATCGTCTTTCCCGGGTCTTCCCTGGAGTTGGGACACACCCCAGTGTTATGATGGCCTGCGAGGCATCACAGCTGTTCGGTGGCACACGCCTGTAATTCCAGCACTCTGGCAGGCCGAGGCAGAGGACTGCCAGGCGTTTGAGGCCAGCTTGAGCTACGTAGTTCAGGACCGGCCTGGACTACAAGTGGAGACCCGTCTCACCAAAAAAAAAAAAAAAAAGACAGAAGAAGTGGGGTGTCACTCAGTGTGAACACAGTAACCGTCCCCTGACCCCCTAATTAAAAAAGAAAGACTCAAGGAACTCACTCTCTGGGTGTACCTCTGTGTCCAAAAGACAGGTGATGCCTTGCTCCTGGCCTTGTTTACTTCTCCTCATTGGGAGAAAGCAGGCAACCAGCACCTGGTCCCACGGGGGCCAGAGCTGGTCCCACACAGCTGGGTGTCTTGGCTCCGCTTTCTGCTGACGGGTCATTCGGTGCTTTCAGGGCAGCGACTCGCTGGCCTCTGAGCTGAAGCAGTGGGTGCAGCTGGTCGTCTCGTCCTGCGCAGACCATCTCCCCATGGAATCCAGGCTGGCCGCGGCCGACGTCCTCACCCGCACCGCCCCGCTGCTGCTCACCAGCCCTCGGCTGGTTCTTGGTAAGTGGGCGGAGCTCGGGGTGGGCCAGCCAGGGGCTCTAGAGACCCAAGTGCTGGGTGAAAGGAATGGGACTCAGGAGGAGGTGCGATTTCTGTCAGAGACCCAGGTATAAATATGAGAGAGATGAATAGGCTCTGTGGAGATGGGAGGGGGAGCAAGAGGACAGCTGTCATCC
>PVKB01008286.1:0-18696 GCA_004027205.1 Ctenodactylus gundi | reverse complement strand
GTGGAAGTACGTCCCCCCCCCCCAATTGCAACTCTTCTTTCCCTGTCTCTCTCCTCCTTCCCTCCTTCCCTCACTCCTTCCCTTCGGTGGATGATCCTGATTGGTCAGGGTGCGTTGTAGCGGACCTTGGAGGTCCCCAGTGCTCTCAGCTACTAGTGGCAAGACCCAACTGCCATGGTTGGATCTGGTCTGTTCCTCAGAGGCTCATGCTTTTGCAGCTCAGTCCCCAGTGTGGCCATGTTAAGAGCGAGTGGGACCGCTGAGAGGTGGGGTGCAGTGGGAGGTCAGTGGGGTGCTTGGAAGGTTAAGTTTCTTGTGGGACCCTGAGTCGGTTCTCAGGAGAGGGTAGTAACACAGAGAGCTAGGCTGGCCCCTCCCCTGCTCTTTGACCCTACCCTGTGACCTGCGCTTCCCTGGTGCAAGCCCACAATGTAACAGTTAACGAGGGTCTCACCAGAGCCTAGCCACCAATAAGCCTCCGGAGCTGTGAGCTCAGTCTCTTCCTCACAAAGCACTCAGCTTTAGTGCTTTGTTATAATAATGGCAAGGAGACTGGAGTGGAAGGAACCTCGGCTCACTTACCTGCGACTGGACTCAGCTCAAGTGAGTCCAGTAGAGCGCCCTCACAGTCCCAGCGGCACCCTCCCCAGCCCCAGGGGCCACGTTGCCAAGCTGGCTGCGTGTGGTGCTGTCTGGTGGCTCTGGGACCACTGCTCTTCCATTCAGAGGTCAGGATATACGGCTGAAGTGTGTCACCTCTCCCGGGAGTGCACATCCAGTCATGCCAGGAAACTCCCTCACCCTGCTCCAGTCGTGAGTGCAGAGACTGGGGACTGTGAGGGTGAATAACCAAGGGTGGCGAGACGGGGCAGTGGCCAAGGAATGGCAGGACAAGTGGCACGTTCGTGAGCACTCCCACTCTTGTCCTGTTGACGGTGAGCTGCATGTAAACACCGTGCTCCTGCTGGTCCTTCCCCAGTGCAGCTCTCGGCAGCTGCACCTGGTCCCCGCCCAGCAGGGGTCTGAGAGCAGACCGCCTCAGGCTTGCTTCCCGGGAGTCCAGTAAGTTGCGCTGTGACAAGCACAGGGTTCAAAGGCTGCTTGAGTTTATGTTGTGGGTGTTTACAAAACCATCTGCCTCTTTACACTCTCAGAACGGAGGTTCTGACATCTAACCTGAGTAGTCCGCACTTTGAAGACAGAGAAATAGGGAGTGGTGAAATGGCTTGAGCCAGGTCACAAATGAGACAAAAAGAAGTTCTGGTGAAAGCTCAGAGGCAGAGGCTCTCCTTCGCTGCCCTGTAGGTAAGAAGTAAGCGCGGCTTCGACTTGCCACAGCGGGTGTTGATTTTGTTCAACGGCGCCTGCGAGGGGTTCTGCGTTTGAAGGTAATTGAGGTACCGTGAACATGGCAGAGGTAACCTAAGATGTCCCCATGTTGGCTTACCAGACTTGGCCACTGTCCGGGAAGTGTGCTTTTCCTCTCGTGACTCACAGCCTGTAGTTGCTTTTCTATTTCTGCATGATCTTGACCACTGTAAGAATTTGAATGCCTTCTTCCAGTGTCAAAAAAGCTGTTTAACATTCACACGCACACAGAAACTCTTTCAAGTCTTCCTTGAAAATGGAAACCAGACAGTGTGTTTCTTAGCCTCAGGATTGATGGGTTCTTAGCAACTGGAAAAGGAGGGTTCTAGGTGAGGCTAGCAGAGCTTCCATCAGGAGACTGGGGCTGCTGGCTGAGCTACTCGCTTCCAGGTTATGTGGCCCCCTTTAATTTGCCGAATCCAGGTCCCCTAAATCAGATCATGCCCAACCTCTTCAACACCAGAGACCAGTTTAGTTGAAGACCATTCTCCCAAGGTGGGGCTGGGATCCCTGTTCCACAGAAGGTGGTTGAAGGATGGCGTTGACGTGTGAACGGAAGGAGGAGGGAGGGCAAAGCCCTGTCTCCTACCTGTCAGCAGGAGCATGAGAAACTGGTAGGGAGATGCTCCCAGAAGGCGGGGCTCTGCTGGCTGCTCACCTCCCATCCCACTTTCACCCGTCCCTGCAGTTGGACCTTTCAAGGCCATGAGTGGTCCTGGTACAAGGGCATGGGGTCGGAGACCCTTGTCCTAAATGTAAAATATCGTCTAGTTATCTCTATTGCCCTGAAGACTTTACTAATTGGTACAATGTATGTGAACTTGTTTTGTTCATAAAAATTTAATTTATGTTAGTTACGTTAAAAAATACACTTTATAGCCTAGAAAAGTGAGTTTTTAAAGGGAGCTTCTATTCCATTTTGTGACATTTTTGGGAATGACAGCGGTGGAGTAAAACCTTCCCCACAGTGGCCTCCCCAGCCCACGGTGTTATCTCTGCCTCCCACAGGCCCCTCAGCCCTCGCCGGGCATCCTGATGCTTTGAGACAGCTCCAGTCTTGGTGGCACAGCAACTCTGCTGGACCCCAGCTGCCCTGACATTGGGGCCCTGTCACAGTTTTGATTTCCATGGGTGCCTGGAATGTAGAAATGATACGTTACAGACATTCAGTGAATATTTGTTGGCTGCAAGCTGTTGAGAAGAAAAACCCACCAATTGTACCTCGTCATAATTTAAAATTGTTGTCTTGTGAAAGACTACTCAGAAGATGAGGAGGAAACTGTGTACTAGAAGGAGAGAGATTCAAGTCACATATCTGGCAAAAGACTGCGAGAGCAAAGAGAAGTCTCGACCTTCAAAGTAAACATAAATCTCAAACAAATAACAGGAAAATGGTCGAACCCATGAGGAGATGTACCATCCAAGAGTTTGCCCAGCTGGCCAATGAGCACCGGAGACAGCCGTGTCACTAGCCACCGAGGAAATGCAAATCATGACCTTGTGAGAAAGTGCTACGGGCTGGCAGACAGGCAAGAAAAATGTGCCGGTGGCGTACGGTGCAAGGACGCAGAGGCGGCCCCTCGTCCCTGGATGGCGAGTCCTGAAATGAGAGTCACCATTTCCTTTAAACTCAGACCAGACCCAACAGTAGCCCCCTGGGACCTTTGCCCTGGGGGACGGAGCTGCTGTCCTGCCCTGGCCTGTGCAGTGTTGTGCAGAGCAGCCTGGCTTGCAGTGGGCCAACTCAAAGTGACACCGGCCTTCAGTGGGTGCCAAGCTGCAGGGTGTCCCCTGTGTGGAATACCACCCACCTTAGACAGGCACCGGCTGCAGAAAAAGCAGCAGCCAAGCAAGTCATGAGGGCCTCGTACGCAGCTTATCTTCGAAATAAGCCTAATGAGGCTGGGGCTGTCCAATTTCATGTATGCAAGATTCTTGAAGGACTGGTGGCTCGAAGAGGTCAGGTTGGGAGCTGGTGTGGCTATTAGAGTGGATCCTCTGTGCCTTGGCTTGGTGACAGCTACACCTGTGATAAAACCTCACAGAACTACACATACACCACATGCGTGCACGCACACACACACACACACACACACACAGTGCGTATACGACTGTTGACACCTGAACAGGTCCTGTGGCTTTGATTACCACCGGTGCCCTGGTTGCGATCTTCTGTTATCACCACATGAGACACCAGCCTGGTGTGGCCGGAGGGGGCTGCAAGGACCTCCCGACTTGTGTCTGCAGCTTCCTCCGAATCTAGACAAACTTCAGCTTAGAATTTTCCTTAAAAGTGAATGAGTGAATGAGTACATTTCTCAGCCCTGAGTTGGAAGAGGCAGACATGTGCCTCGTGACAAAAGCCTTTAGTGCGCCTTGGAATGGCGTTAGAGTCTGGAGTCTTGACTGCTGGAGAGTGTACAAGGCTTTCAACTGGCATTTATGGAAGCAGACACTCAGGTGCTGATCCGGTGTCCAACGCACCTGCAGAAAGTATATCACGTGCACAATTACTCAGTGACTCTGTGACAACTATAATATTGTGAATATTGTGAACATGAGACCTGGGAATTCTCTTTGTTCTCAACATGCAGAAGAGTCACTGGGCTCAGAGTACGCGGCAGGTCTGTGGTTTCTGACACCTCCCGGTGGGCTGCGCTCCTGGCCGTGGTACAAGCTGAGGCTGTCGGAGCAACTCCTCTACCATCCCGAAAATCTTGGGAAGATTTGGGCCTCAGGTAACCTCAGTGTGATATTCTGTTATAATGTGTTTTTTTCTCCCCCCACCCCCATTTTATTGCTATGTATAAGTGCAAAATTTAAGGTTTACAATGAAATTTAGCATTTTGTGCACCTATATATCTCGTCAAAGTGACAAGTACTTTCCCACTTTCCTTTTGTCCCTCCCCCTACCCATCCCTCCCTCCCTCACTGCCCTATCCCCCTGTTTCACTTTGTTTTTCATTTTAAGTTCCATGAGATAGTTGTGATCTGGGTCTCTCATGTTAAACAGACAAATCTATTTCTCTTTTCACAAGGCTCAATTATTAACAAGTCAGTACCATCTGAAACATTAGATTTTTCATGCAAATAGAGCATTTTATTTTTAAAAATATGTAAAACTTTTAAAGCATTACCCCCAAATTTAGTATGTCCTGCTTCTTGCGCAGTCAGACACAGGCGTGTGGTGTCTGTGCTGGACTCCACGCTGACAGCATCATTTGGACAGCGGCCTGGCTCACGGGCACTTCCTTTGCAGCAGGGCCCGAAGTGGGACTCCACGGCCAGGGCACTCACTGAGGAGAGGAAGGAGACAGAGAGGGAGGAGCACCAGGAAAGGAGAAATGGCTCCATCCTGAGCCCTGGGGAGAGTTGTCGGCCTGGAGGCGGGGCTGGCCTTTGTCAACTCGCCCTGACCAGGCATGTCACGGGCTGGGGACACACCTTCCTGGGGCAGGTGGCTTCTGACTGGCTGAAGGTAGTGTTCTGGGAAGAGCAGCGGTGACTTGGCACCGATCCTCAGCGCACGTGGGGAAGGGGGGCGAGTGTCCTCTGCCCCATTCTCTCTAAATCTTTCCCGAACAATGGGAGGGGAAGAGAGTAGTAGTTTAACTGTGGTGGCCAAACAGAGATGCCACGTAGATCTCAGAAGCTGAAGTGCACCTGCACCCCAGACCCAGCAACCCCTGGGAAATGGTGGAGGATGAAACCAGCCGTCCCCGAGGTGACACGGGGACTTGATTTGGACAGATGCTCAGCTTTGTTATAATGAGTACAGTGAGGTGAAAATATGCCTTACTAATTACATTTCAAAAGGAAAAATAACTTCAAATGCTCCGCCTTGTGAGAATACGGGGGATGGCCATCCTCTGCGCTGCAGGGCAGGGGGCTTTCTTTCTTGGTCTGAACGTACAAATCCCCTTGAGCCACATAGTGAATTTCTAGGCTTCTGTGCTGCCACAGTACTAACACAAGGTACAGAGATGTTCGCAGATGGCCTTTCTGGTGTAATTTATAATACTGGAGCTTAGGTCCATGAGTTGGTTGTTGGTTATAATCAGAAACTCCGTGTACTCCTGGGACGCAAGAAGTGGATTTGCACCCTGACATATATCACAGAGCTGTTACGGTCTGTTGTAGGATTATAAGGTTCAGGGTGCAGTTGAGGGGCAGAGTAGAAAACAGCACATGTTCTTGGCTTGTATTTAGGATGAAGAGAATCTGCAAGAATGATGTGAACTCTCTAATTCCTTAAGAATGCAGGACGGCTGTGCTCTGTAAGTCATTTGTTTGGTTACATATGTTTGCCTGTGTGGACATACGAGTGTGTATAATATTTTGCAAGGTAAGTTTGTTCCCTGTGTTTTGGGGAAACAAGGAATTACTGTATTAAGAGATCAATCTCTCAGGAGGAGCAGAGTAGGAATTTACCCAAAATCAGTTCAGTTTTTTCCTCTGAAAACTAGTGAGGAGACTTCCTTGGTTTGGTTCTGGGAAGCAGAGCTGTAGGAGGGGCTGCTTTCAGGATGTGTGAGGTAAGGGCTGCCTGGAGAAGGGACGCTGAGGCAGGAAGGAGCTGGCCATGGCAGTGGTCTCACTGGAGGCCAGCAGCTCGATGGCCCCGTGTGCTCTCTGGGCATGAATGGAATCGATGGCCCCGTGTATTAGGAGGACAGTCTTTGGCACCTCCTGCCAGTAAGCCATTGCCTCTACCTGGGGCAGGTGGGTGCAGCCCTCCTGGACAGAGCAGCTGCTATTCCCCAGGAAGTGACTGAAGGGACAGAGGCCACTGTGAACCCAGCAGCACAGCCCAAGGCACAGGTGCCCACAGGAGAGGAGGCTGGGGTGCGGCCACACCCTGAGTGAACCCTGCAGTTGTGAGTAGGTGAGGAGTGGGTGCTTGCTGTGTCTGGGATGGGGGGTGGTCAGAAGGGACAGAGTAGTTTTTGTGGACCAGGACCATGCAACTGGGGGATGATGGCTCTGGATCGGAGAAGCAGCTTCTGATGAGGAGATGGGTCAGTTTACATGACGGGTGGGCTGGTGCTTCAGCCTGGCTTCTGAGGATTCCAGGTAAAGGTCCTTCCAGCTGCCTGTGTCAGCCTGGCCATCTCGGGCAGATTCAGTGAGTGGAAGGAGGGCTGAATTGCAGGCCCTTTTCTCCCTCAGCTGGACACAACTTCTCAGCCGCCTTAAAAGGCCAAGATCTTGTGCCAAGAGGGTTAGGAGACCTGTGAAGTAAAGTCAGCCAAAGAAATAACAAAGCTGAACCTGCCATACGCTCAACACAAGACCTACACGTTCGCATTGGGATGAGAGACAGCCAGACCCATGGGCGTGGTGGGAGGCCTTTGGGGACCTTCCTCCCAGGGACAGGGCTCCAGCATGGGCGTGCGGACACCCCACACAAGGCCCACTGTAGTTTAGATAAGCAAGGGCCTCCAGCTAGTGAGGGACAGCTCTGAGCCAAAACCGTCTGGGTGGGCCAACAGCCAGACCCCAAGGCAGCTGGCAGGCACAAATTGGGACCCACTCGTCCTACCTGCTGTGTGCAAATCCTGGGGTCCCACCTGGCTGAGTTTCCATGTGGAAAGCCCCAGGCCGGCCCACTTTTCACAGACAGGGGCCCACTGGGTTTCTGGAGTGGATAAAGCAGGTCTTGGGGGACCACGCAGAATTGGACACACAGAGGAAAAGTACATTGCTTCTGGTAAGTACAGTATTTTTCTGAGGCATTTTATTTAGAACAATGAATATTTTATTATATAGCTATTTGTCCCCTACAAATAATGGCTATAAAAAAGCTTTACTGCTTTCTTGGTAATTTTGATTCTGTCCTGGAGCAGCAATGCAGAAACAGTCACAGAGCCGAGGAGAGACCCAGTAAGAGACCTGGCCGGGCCGAGGAACTCTGATAACGACAGTGCGGTTCCGCCTCGGACGCGGCAGACGGAGCGTTGGCCTGCGATTCCTCTCGTGTGGTTTTTCTTGCTTTAAAATCAGGTTCCTACAACAAAGCCCAAATGTGATGATCAGCCCTGTGAGCAAATCAGGTTGTAAGCCGTCTCTGCATCCTGACTCAGCCCACGGCTGTATTGTGGATTAACAAAATTAACTGTAATGCCCAGAAATTTACCAGGCCCTGTGTGAGGGCGTCCCTTCCCTAGCAGTCTTCAAACTGCATGGGTAGTTTGACTATTGTGACCTTACCCACCGCTGCCTGGCCGTACAGCGTACAGCCTGGACTCTCCCCTTAGACACGCCTGCCTTCTACTCGACCTCTCCTTATGACCCTATTTCTTGCACCCAATCTCTAGGTGGCCTAAGTTCACCAACAATGGTGTCAACCTCAGATGGCCACCCACAGGGTGTTTGGACAAGGTCGTTCCTTTCGATGGGTATCTTAGAAGAGAAAGGAAATAAAATTTCTCAAGCTCAGTGGGCGACAGTTGGTACGTGAAGAATTCCAAAAGAAATTCCAGGGGAAGCTCCCGGGCCCCAAGTGAGAGCAAATGTCTTCATTTACCAGCAAGGCTTCCCGCTTCCTCGCCCATCGCCTCCCCGCGTCCAGCCCCCCATCTCCCCGTGGCTCGCATTCTGCACTTCTGTCAGCCACTCCCGCCTCTCCTGCTTCCGTGCTACACTAGTTCTGCCCTTGGAGAACTTGGCAGGTCCCTTCCTGCTGCCGCTGCCTCTTCTCCTGTCCTGGCTTCATGGAATCTTACGGTTCCTCTCGCGGGGAAGGGTGTCTCTGGTAAGAGGGTCTCGGGAAGAGGGAGGGAGGGGAGCGGAGACCCCACCTGCTGTGGGTCAAGGAGAACGAGCAGGAATCCTAGACCCTCAGCCGGTCTCATCTGCACAAGGAGACCCAGGGTGGCCAGGTGAGGGGGAGCCTGAGCCCCAGTGGGCTTCCTGGTCGGGAAGTTCATTGGCATCATAGCGCACATCCTACCAACCAGGAAGAGGAAGGGCCCTGCCAAGTGTCTGCATTTTTAATACATGGGTGGCTGAAGTGAGCACAGGTGTCTGTAGTTTTTTAAAATAGGCCAATTTGGTTTTTAACAGGAATCAAGCAAACAGGGCAGGCAGCCTTTTGCAAGAAGTTTGGTTACAACTAATCCAGAGCCATCTTTGTCGCTCGTCTTTGCTGCTGAGATATTTGGCTACCTACGATGTTAACACTGTGAAAACAAAGGCGAGGGTAAGGAGCGCTCACTCGCCTACGGAGTGAGACGCGCGCGATCCGGCCTGTCGGAGTGCTCGTCTGCTCGCTACAGCAGAAGCTCTTCATGTTCAGCTTCGTCTCCTTCAATCACCCACACGAACGCATTCATTTTGGGTTGGCTTTTTGTTAATGTTTATATTTTCATGACAGTAATGTGAATGTTAAAAGAACAATAAAGAAATTCAACTCAGTTTGGGAAGGTTTCTCAATTTCCTCCAAAGGAAATCAATATGAGTTACTGGAGCATTTCACTTTTCTGTTTCCATTGGCATATTCATTACTTAATAGGTGATCACACACACACACACACACACGCACGCACATGCACACGCACACACAGACCTTTGTTCCAAGCAAATCTTAGATATTTCAAAAAATGATATTTTGACTACTTTATTGGGCCACGCTTTCAACACCTTGGCTAATTCATAATAAAAGCAACAAGGCGAACAAAACAAGCCCCAAACTCACAACACTTAAGCTGTCCTTCTCAGAGGCAGGACCCTCATCCTCCCCACACACCTGTCCCCCTGTCTCAGTCACTTTCTTGTTGCTGGGACAGAACACCTGGCCTCCACAACTTAAGGGAGGAAAGACGCATTTTAGCTCACAGGTGCAGAAGGTCTCAGTCCGCTCATGCGTGGCCAGCAGCCATGGAAGCACGTGGCGGCAGCCTTGCTAGAGGAAGCTGCCCCCGGCATGGCACAGGGAAGGGCGGAGCTGGCATCAATCCTTCCACGTCACGTCCCCGTGACCTGCCCCTTCTGGATTAAGCCCAGTGGTGTGTCCCTTCCAGGTCGCACACCCCGTGACATGCCACCGACTCATCATCTACTGTATGCCCCTACCCCACTCAGTCCTGTAACCCACCCCTCCTGCCCAGCCCCTCTTAATACCACGTGATTCCATGGGCATTCCACAATGTCCAAATGTGGCAGGCTTTTGGCGAACATTCCAGAGCCAACCATAACAACTCCAGCCACACTTGCCCACCCCACACAGCTACCCTTCCCCTACCTGTGCTTTCCATACACCTGCCCTCCCACAACCTGCCACCCCACACACCTGTCCTTCCCTCCTCACACCTGTTCTGTCCACACTCCTGTCCACACACCTGCCCTCCCCACACACCTGCCCTCCCCACACTCCTGTCCTCCCCACGCCAGCCCCTACTCCCCTATGACCAGGTAACCCTCTACAGCCTGAGACACTGAGGAGCTGAATCTCACACCCTCACTATGTAACAACCAGTCTTCTACTGTTGTTCCGTGTTCAGCGGGAAAATCCTACAAGTGCACATGTTCACTCTACTTATTCATCACATGCTAAAATAATCCAAAATAAATACACAAGGCTTTTCATTGGACCACTTGGGCCTCCCATTAATCTGTCCAAAAACCTTTCACTGTGAAGGGTTTGTCACAGGTTATCACGTGGTAACAGGAGAGTCCTCTCTCTTTGGAATTCTGTTTTCCCTGTCTGTGGGCTACCGTGCAGGTGCAGTTCAGGCGTTGTAACCTGCAGCCTGTGAGTTAGACCCACGGGGTTCACCTGGGCCACACTGCATGATGAGGGAACATCTCAGCCCGGGCACCAACGGTGTGATGGAGGAAGGAGACTTGCTCACTGTACTTCAAAATACAAAAAGATGGTCAATCCCAACACTTGGGAGGCTGAGCAGGCGGACTGCCGTGAGTCCAAGAAAAAAAAAAAAAAAGGTAGCTAAGAAGAGGGTTTTTCCTGTCTTACAATACCAAAGCCATGGGCTATTAATATAGATTGGCTCCCTGATATTTCTGATATTTTAAATCTTTTTTCAATATTTTCTCTTTTGTTAATAATCATTTTGGAATTCTCAAATCAGAGTTAACGTCTTTGTTTTCTGGAAGTAGTATAGCTTCCCAGAAAGTAGGTCCCAGCTTGGTTCAGAGGAGTTAATGATATGTTTAATGGGAACTTGGAAAGCCTTGAGATCATATTTCCTGTCATGGCAAAGCAGACTTCTTCATGTGTATTTCTTTGGAAATTGAAAACACTGTACAAGATTATTCGCTTCCTTTCCCTCCCACGTTCCTTCTGTTTATCTCTCCTTCAAGCTTACCAGGCAAGACACACAGCACCTTCAAAGCCTTTACAGTTTGATGTGTTGTAGAGTTAATACGACCCCCAAGGTCAAAGCCCCTGTAGCTACTTGGGTGTTTTCCCCTTTTGTAAAAGAATTTATCTCCCAGCAGTTAAAAAAATTAAACTTCATCTCTCTCTACAGAAAAGTACCTGTGTCATAACGTGTTTTACTAAAATACAAATTGTACTGTTCATCAATTGATAGCAGTTCAGAGTGAAAGAGAGAGAGAGAGAGAGAGAGAGAGAGAGGGAGGGAGAGACTCAGGTGACTTCACACATGGGAACCCACCTAGCCTTCTCACTAACTTTCCTGCCACGTAGCCTTTCTTCACAGTTGAACATGAAATGCCCTAGGATGACCATATAAAGCCACTGTCAATACACAGTTTACCTCTGGAACTATGTCGGTCCCTTGAACTTTGGAAAAATTCCCTCAACTCCCCATTTTGAACACCCCTATGTCACCTGTTTTGTGAGTGAACCGTCGGAGAAAAATTTGCCTCTCTCTCCTTCCACGTCCCTCCCAGCTGCACATCCTGTGCCCATGAAGCCTCGCTTCAGACTCTACCCCGACTTACAGTGGGTGAGTCATGGACTGGGGGCAGCAGGTGTGAGGGAGTCAAGGATGGACATTGCTGTAAACAAGGCAAGGGGTGGAACATGTTTGGAGGATACTGAAAGAAAAGGAAGAGGATACAGCCGGGTGGGAGTCAGCCCAGAGCTGTGCTGAGCCACCCAGGGTCCCCTGGGACTCTGCTGCCCACATGGAAACCTTGCACCCTGACATACTCACAGCCCTGCACAGCTGCACCGTCTTTAATGAGCTGGTCATGACTGTGGATGACCTGTCTTTACAAATGCCCTTGGCCTCATTTGAGGACACAGGTCACATGGATGTGGACAGTGTCCACCAAAGGAGAGATGTTTTATGCCACACATGCCACATACCTTTATGATGCATGTTCAAAGCTACATCACACCCCGGTTTTAACATGAGGCCCTGCAAAACTGGGTGGTGGAGAAGTACAGGGAAATAATGCTGCTTCAAAATGTAGAAAAGGTACGGATTGAGCTGAGGGAGCAGGCTCAGGACTCAGTTGCCTGCGATGTTCTTGCATGCCAGCCAAGCTCAGTGTACACACACAGGTACACACACATGTGCATGCATGGGAACACACATGCATGTGTACACACATCACTGAAACATAATTTGGTGCGTCGTTGATCTAGAAGCTTTGCCTCAACCTCTGTACTTCACTCCTTCATTTGCCCAGTTAACAAGTATTTGTGTTCTTCGTATGTTCCTGGTAATAGTCCTCTACTGAGGGGGAGCTGGCAAATGATTTTTCTCATTCCATGATGCTCTCTTCACTCTGTTGATTGTTTCCTTTGCTGTGCAGAGCTTTTAAATTAAATATAATCCTATTTGTTAATTCTTGGTGTTAACTCACGTGTTTTGGGTGTTTTATTGAGAAAGTCCTTGTCTATGCCTATGTCTTCAAAGGTTTTGCCTGTTTTTAATTTCAACAGGTTCAGTGTTTCCATGTTAATGTCTAAGTCTTTGATCCATTTTGATTTGATTTTGGTGCACAGTGAAAGTTATAAGTCTAGATTCATTCTTCCGCGTGGGTTTACCAGTTTCCCCAGAATCATTTGTGAAAGGCACTGTCTTTACTCCAGTGTGCGTTTTGGCCCCTTTGTTAAAGATCGGATGGCTGAAAGCACTAGGGTTTTTTCTGCATCCTCCATTCCATTCCACTGATCCAGCTGTCTGTTTTTGTGCCAATACCATGTCATTTTTGTCACTCTTGCTGTGTAATATAATTTGATATCTGGTATGGTTATGCCTCCTGCTTTTGTTTTGTTGCTTAGGATTGTTTTGGCTATTCTTGGCCTCTTAGGGTTCCATATAGAGTTTTGGATCATTGTTTTTTAGTTCTGTGAAAAAACGTTGGTACTTGATTGGAATTGTATTGAATCTGCATATCAGTTTAGGTAGTATGACTATTTTGACAATGTTTGTTCTGCCTTTCCAGGAATAAGGGATGTCTTTCCATTTTCTAAAATTCTCTCTGTGTTTTCTCAGAGTGCTATAATTTTCTATATAGAGGTCCTTCACTTGCTGCACTATGTTGATTCCTATGTATTTAATTTTCTTTAAGACAATTGTGGATGGGATTGTTTTTCTGATCTCTCTTTACGCTTTCATTGTCGCTATAGAGGAATACTACTGATTTTTGTGTATTGATTTTATATCCTGGAACTTTGCTGAATTTATTAGTTCAAAGACCCTCCAAAATAAAGCACACAATCAAGCAATGGGAATCTGAACTGAACAAATACTTTTCAGAAGTTCAAATGGTCAACAAATACATGAAAAATATTCAACATCTTTAGCCATCAGAGAAATGCAAATTAAAACAACACTGAGGTTCCAACTAACTCTATTAAGAATGGCTGGTATTAAGAACTCAAAAAAATGCTGGTGAGGCAGTAAGGAAAAAGAAATCCTCTCCCACACTGCTGGTGGGACTGTAAACTCTCACAGCCACGTGGAGAGCAGTATGGAGACTCCTCAGAAAACCGAAAACAGATATCCCATTTAACCCAGCTACACCCCTTTTGAGTATCTTCCCAAAAGAGTTAAATTCATCACACAATAGTGATACATTTATACTCATGGCTATAGCAGCGCAATCTACAGTAGTAAGTCTTGGAGGAAGCCAACATGCCCAGCCACAGATGACTGGATCAAGAAGATTTAGTATATATACACAGTGGAGTGCTACTCTGCCACAAGAATGACAGATTTGAGAACTTTGTAGGAAAATGGGTATTTTTTGAGATCATTATGCTCAATGAAATGAATCAGACCCAGAGAGTTAAATATCATATGGTTTCTCTAGTATGAGAAAACCAAACCATAAAAAATGGAAGAAAGTAAGAAGATGGACTTTGTGGAGAGGGAAAGGGAAAGTGGGGGGTGGGTAAAATGGTGGGAAGGAGAAAGAGACATGAATATGTAAATAAATTTTTTAAAATAAAAGTATTTGTGGAGCACCTGTAACCCGTAGGGCAAGGTGGATTTTTCAAAGTTAATTTTTTCTCCTAGAGTCAAACTGTTTATGCAAGCTTCCTCCTGCCAGGGATGTACCCCTTCATGCCTCACTCCAAAATCACTCTTTCTCTTGTGTTCCCTGACACAGCAGACGACGCTGCAGCCCACAAGGAGCTGTCTGGGTCAGGTTACTGTTCTGCCTCTGGGCTAGTGGTAGCTGTCTCTGTGGGGTTCTCTTTGTCTGTCCAGTGTTCTGGAAGGGAAGTGCAGACCACAGTTCCATTCAGCCTGGACATAATCAGCAGACTGCTGCCCAGAGACTGGCCTGGCCGCTAGGGAGGAGCCTGAAGGAAGGAAGCTGAGGAGTGAGGTGAGGTGAGGAGTGAAGTGGCCAGGACTGTCCTGTGTTCCTCCCCTTGTCCTCGCTGTGGAAGACCCTTGCCCACCCGAAGGCCCAGAGTAGAACTTGTGGCCCTGCAGGGCCCATTTATCTCCTTAAAGCTGGCTTTGGACACAGCCTTCTTTTCACCAAGAACTGGTGGGTTTTGGGAGGACCTACAGGTATATGCACCTGCGTGGCTGGTAACGCCCTGCCATATGTAAGGTTTTATGAGCAGGAGATGGCCTTGTGCCGCAGGGACAGAGTGTGGCTTCGTTAGGGTGACAGCTGGTAAACACACATACCTGAAAGAGCTCTGAGAGAAACCAACCGCTCTGGGTTTGCAGATGGGGGCAGGGGCCCCTTGGTTTCTGTAGAAGCAGAGCCCGACCCAGGGGAGGGTACCTGGCTTATCTGGGAGGGGAAGCGCCAAGAGGAAGGGAGGTGGGGGAGGAAAGCAACTGAGCACCTCGGTACCTGAGGGCTAATCCCCGGAGGAAAGTGGCCCAGTGCAGACCGCAGAGCTCGGATTGGGCTAGAAGCAGAGGAGTGACAGGCATTGACTCACTCGCTCTGTCAGTCATAGTGGCAAGAGGTTAGCGCCCTAGCACTCTGCCCCAGCTAAGTCATCTGGCTGGGGTAGGGAGACACTGGAGACCAAAGGAACCTCTCAGCAAGGCCAGGCAGGTGCTGCCACTAGGGAAGGGGCGGGGGCAGCAGCACAAGACCTTGAGCCTTTGCTGAAGTCACCCTGAAATTTCCCTTGAAGTGTATTCAAAACAGAAACTTAGATAAATTTATCAGTAGCTGGATTTATTGTTCTCGTCCAAGGATCATTATTAAACTTCTTTAAAGACATGTGAGGTGCAAAGACAGAGCCCGCTTCCTCCCAGCGGTGATAACCTGAATAGGGACTCGGTGATGGGGAAACCGGAGGAAGGCCCCTGGCACCGAAGGTAGGAGCTTCCTACTCAGAGAGGCCCTTGGGTGCTGGAGGACTGAGGACTGCCGCCACAGAAAGTGACTCACAGGGCGGGACTGAGACAGAAGAATCCTTGCCTCCGTCCTTGCCATGACATGCCACCTACAGCCCCATGCCCTGTGGCTCCTTGCAGACCACCTACGCATGCTTTCCACAGACCATGGGACTAGCCCAAATGCCCTTCTGTCTGAAGCTTCCAAAACTGTCAAACAGCCTAAATTACAGACACGGCAGTCATTCTCCCTCCCTTTTTTTCAGAAATATCAAGTAAACACCTCCTTCCATAACGTGTGAGGCACTGAAGATACGGAGTCCCCCTGTGGACAGTCCCTATGGTGGGGAGACGTCACAGATATGCATTTACACAAAGAATGACAAGTCCTCACTCCAAAATCACTCTTTGTCTTGTGTCCCCTGACACAGGAGACGACGCTGCGTCCCACAAGGAGCTGTGTCAGGATCAGGATACTGTCCTGCCTCCTTGTCCCTCCTGTCCTCTGCCACCCTTAAGGATGACTGCTTCCTTCTGGTGTGGGAGCCTACTCTGTCCCCACCTCCCCCTCCCGCCCTGTAGCCACGGTGTCGGACGCCACAGATCTGATCTGTGCAGATGGCCCCAGTTTCCTCTCCCCTGGTCTTCTGCTCCCAGCCTTCTCCTTTTTTAATCTGCTCTCCAGCCCTAAAGAGAAAGATCATCCTCTGGCCCAAGATGTTTCTACCACTTTCCAGTGTTAAGCCTCCAGTAGCTTTCTATGGCCAGCAACAAAGACTGCAAGTTGTTTGGCCTGGCCAGTCAAGGTCTCTGGTGACCTGGCATAGTGCCTACCATAGCCCAGGACACCGTTCATAGACGACCCCGTCCCCAGCAGAGGGCATCAGTTTGGCTCCATGTTCTCAATCCCAAGGCTTAACCTCATTGTTCTCAATCCCCTTTCCTACTTCTTCACATTCTGAAGACCCACTCTCAGTAGTCTACCTGGGTTAGTGGTAGCTGTCGCTGTGGGGTTCTCTGTCTGTCCAGTGTTCTGTTGACCAGGGAAGTGCAGACCACATTTCCATTCAGCCCTGACCATAGGGATGCTGAGAAGGGGCTGATCCATTGGCAACATGTCATGTTCAAGGTCTCTAATTGCGAAATCATAGTCACAGCCAGCCTTCTTTCTTGAGGAACAAGAAGTGATTCTCCTGTACTTCCTCCACTATCCAGCAAGTTCATAGCCAGTATTTATTCAAATATGTAAAAACACACAGGCCAAAAAGGATAAGAATCTTCCTCCAGGAATAGCATTCAGCCATAAAGGAACATCCTGGGGCTTCAGGAAGAGAAGTTGAAGTGCTTACCTAGCAAGCTTAAAGCCCTGAGTTCAGTTTCCCAGCTCCACGTAAAGCTGGGCATGGTGGCACATGCCTGTAATCCCAGAATTTGAGAGACTGAGGCAGGAGGATTGGCTTCTTAGGATTAGGATTAGGGTTAGGGAAAGGGTTGGGGACATTCCAGATCCAGACCACAATAGGCATCAAATCACATCCATACACAGCTTCTAACTCAACCTTTTAGAGGCTCCCAGTGTCATTTCACCTGAGTTTAGCTCCCCAGCCGGGCAGAATACCAGGACCAAGCATCTCTCACTCATTTTAGAGCTCCAAAGTTTAAGTTTAAGTCATCTAGAGGAACAGAGGGAAACACATGCTTTCCTCTCATGGCCAGTCCCTGGGTCAGAGAAAAAACTCAGGAATCATCTTTCCAGAGTTGGCTGAGCACTCTAATACTATTAAATTCCTCAAAATTCTCTTCATAAATCCTTCCGACCACAGACATCCCCACAGGTATGGAATCCAGGAAGGGCGGGAGGAAGTAGAGACCCACAAGAGCCCTGGCTGTCGGGGGAATTTTCTTTCCCGTGCAGAGAGTCTTGTTGAGGACAGGAGACAAGGAACACGGAAGCCACCTTGGGATGAAGATTTGGTGGTTGCTGAAATGAGGCTGGAGCTTGATACAGGGCCCGTTGCCTACCACGTATGTCTTAGCAGCGAGAGTCACCGTGACACAGGAGGAGACATGGCCTGAGACCCCCCCAACACAGACACAGCTTTCTGGAAACAGAGTGATGGAGCTATTTTCAGTCAAAACCAGTACCTCAATTTTGTTGTGTTATTTTGTTAGGGGTTTTTCGTTAAACCATGTATTCGATCCACCATCTTGATCCATCCCTTACTTCCCTTAAATGATAGGAGCATCAGTTTTTTTGCAAGTTATTTTCTGCTTGTGAATATTGTTTTGCAGTGCTGGCTTCACATGGCTATAAATGGGAAGGAGAGAGTTTCAGCTTGACGCGTAAGTGCTGCTCTGGAAAATCTCATTTTGCAATGCCGTGATAGTGCCATATGATACTGACTTACTGGTTACCAGCTTTGTAAAACGAAGTTTATTCTAGAGTTGTTCTCCTTTCATTCCTACAACAAAATAACCCCGCTGCAAAAAAAAATGCCACCTCTGTGCAGCTGGGGCTGTGAAAAACAAGCCATGGCTTCTTTTTCCTTTTTGCGCAGAATTTTGGCTCTTACTGAAGAGTCACTATGTGGGTCTTTCTTTGGACAAAAAAGAGTTTGAGAACAACTAAACCTTCTGTGCTTCTTCGTCTATTTGGAGAGAACCATCTGTCCGCTTCATGTCTGCGCAACTGCACTTACGTGGCGACATCTCTCACGCCCTGAGATCAGAATCTTAAGGTCTCGTTGGGCAATCTTGTCGTGGAAAGTAGCTCAGATGGAGTAGACTGGGCTGTTAATGAGAAGGAGGCGACAGGAACACTGTGGGTCTCACCAATGACAAACTCGGGACTCCGGGACTGCTGGTCGTATGGTAAGAGCCTGGGCTTGGCCCTACCAGAACAAAGAAATGAGGCAGTCTGGCCCTATCAGTGTGAAGGCGTCACGGCCGTGTTGGCAGCAAAGCACCAAGCATACGTGTGCAACCCAGCACCTTGTAACTCCAAGCACTGCCATGAAACTTTAGGCTAACTTTTGGTGCCACTGCCCGGTAATTTTAAAGAACAACTACCTGTCACCTTCTAGAAGACAGAGAAGTTAAAACTATATATAAGAAATAGGTTTTCTTTGTTCTGGTCTCTGATTTGGGATATGAACTTTCCCCGGGCCAACGTCAGTACTAATAAAAGCTGCTTCCTGCTTAGGCCTGGGTGTCCCGCTGCTTGCAACAGTCTGGGGAGAACGGCTGAATGGGGCAGAGCCCCACCCCCGTGTGATTCTCTGTCTCCATGTAGCTATACTGAGGAGAAAGCACAGAGGCTTTCGCACACGGCCACGCCGAGGTGGGATCATGGAGCAAGGGCCCAGGCTGAAGAGGACAACAGGAGCTGCTGCCTAGCCACTCCCGCAGCACGCACCCAGGGAAGCCCAGGCTCCACAGCTCCTGCGGGGGCCGCAGCCGGGGCTCGGATCCCTCCGTCTGGCCAGTGTCACCCAGGGAAGCCCAGGCTCCACAGCTCCTGCGGGGGCCGCAGCCGGGGCTCGGATCCCTCCGTCTGGCCAGTGTCACC
>PVKB01008285.1:0-18696 GCA_004027205.1 Ctenodactylus gundi | reverse complement strand
TCACTTTGTTTTTCACTTTAAGTTCCATGAGATAATTGTGATCTGGGTTTCTCATATCAGAGAGACCATTCGATGTTTCACCTTCTGCTTCTGACTCACTTCACTAAGCATGGTGTTCTCAAGTTTCTTCCATTTGCCTGCAAAAGCCTCCACGCTGTTGGACTTTATAGATGCAAATCATCTTCTTTATAAAGAGCTTTTGTATCTAGAATACACAAAGTATACTTACAACTCAGTGATAAAAGAAACCCGATTAAAAAAGGACTAAGCATCTGAACTAACATTTTTCCAAGTATGATATACAAATGCTCAACAAATGCATGAAAAGATAATTGAGATGATTATTCATCTGTGAAATGTAAATTATAATCTGAGATACAATTTCATACTCACTAGGATGGATAGATTCAAAAAGTCACAATATCACAAATGTTGACTTGAATGTAGAGAGACTCTGGCCCTCATAGTCTAACTGTGAGAAAGGCAGAGTTGCTTTGGAAATCAATCTGGCATTTCCTTGAAAATTTAACCATGATGTCATCACATGACGCAGCAATTCCACTTCTAATAGATAGTCAAGATAAATGAAAACACATGTCCAAATGTAACTGTTAATCATGATGTTCCAATTCAGAAGGGTTAAGAAAGCCCTGGTAGATTAGTAAAGCACACTTTTGGGTGCATCTGGGTGGGTTGTGAAGTTGTGATTTTACTTACTGTCATGACCTGGCCTTTCCTCTCTGGCTCTGTCTGTTTCTTGGCTGCCGCGAGCTAAATATTTTTGCACTCTCGTGCCTTTCGACCATTATGTTTCATCCTTGACGCTGGCCAACCATGCACTGAATCACTTGAAATCATGAGCTAAATTAAATCTTTCCTCTTTTAAATTGTGGGTGTCATGTATGCAGTATTATATCTCAGCAATTGAAGCTGATACAGCAGAAAAAAATTTTGTATGTGAAAATTCATAGCAGCAATGTTTATAATAACTAAAGGTGGAAATGACCCAAATATGTGTGAACTGATGAATGGATAAACAAAATATAATAATTCTTCCATTTATCATAAGAAGTGATACATGCTATAACACATATGAGCCTTAAAACATAATAAGTGAAAGAAGACAGTGATAAAAGACTACATATTGTATGATTCTACTCATTAAATTTCCAGAACAGGGGAACATACAGAGAGAGGTACTACAGGGTATCCTAAAGTTTGTTCATTTTTCCTATACTTGTTCACTTTTCGGACACTCTGCATATTAAATTTAGTGCTTGCAATATTTTTTCCCATAGCATTAGTTTTATTTCAAATGTAATGACAAGTTAATCTTCGGAAACCAATTTTCCTATTTTAGTCTCTTCTATATTTTTAATATTTTGTGTGTGGTAACCTTTGGGCATGTTTGCCAGTTCTTCAGGGGTAGAGATAGGAATGGGAGTTACTGGAACACAATAGCTGAAGGGTACAAAGTTTATTTCTGAGGTGACAAAATGTTCTAAAATAGTTCTAATGTTTGTATATGCTTTGAGATAGTAAAAGCCATTGAGTTCTAATTTCAAATGGGTGAATTATATGGTATGATAGTTATTTATCAAAGAGCTATTAAAAAGTCTGTGTGGTCGGGAGGAAAAATGTGACTGAAAACAAGAAAGAGAGCACAGCCTATTGCCTAGCATGTGATACGTACTAAACAGCCACAGTGATTATTCTACTATAATTTGCTAAGTTCTGACCAATTAATTTTCTGGCTTAAAAGTTAATCCATAGAAAATGACCAAATTACAAAAGAATAGTTCAATATGACCTATAAATCCTACTAATTGGGAGAATAGTAATTGCACCCCAGAAACTGTGGATCTACCATGACTGAGTTATGAGCTTCGTGTTAATTCTTCAGTTTCTTCATATCTAATATGGGGGTAAAATGGCACTTATTACATATAATTACTGTTATGAGTAAATAAAATAACATAGAAGCTGAGGCCAACATGGTGACTAGAACATAATTCAGCAAAATTTAGGGTTTTTTTTTTTAACCTTGATCCAAATTTCTGCATCTTCTAATGCCTAGGAAGTATCTTTTTAATGTCTACTTGTCTATAATTGTTATTTAAATTTCATAGTCTTCCCAGAATTTGATTCCAAATAGCATTTCAATACTTGAATATTATCAGAGGATAAAATATCAATTATTCCATTGCTTTCGTTTCATTTTCATTGCCTTTTGTTGATGGATACAAGTCACTGATGCTGTTTGATGTATGAATAACAGATAGTGGTCTGTTGTGCCCAGTCACCAATGCACCTTTGCCGCTCTTTAGGTAACAGTAAGAAAATTCTTCATTGAAAAGTCAGTGAAGCAAATGTGATCCAATGAATACGGCTGTCAACATTAGAATGGAAACTGCTACCAGCTAGCTCAAGGTTGCACTATGGTGAAACTTCCACTCTGGTTTACTCAGAAACAGTATCTTTAAAAAAAAATAAGGAAAAAATAAAACAAGATGTTAAAAAATGTGTCAGGTTGTGCTTAAAATCAGTGCACATTTTCTTTTAATAAAAAAAGATGGAACTGCCACAGAATTCCTGCTGGAAGAAATCGTATTCTTTGCTCCAGAGATTGAAGAGCAGAATAATTTTGTCACAACTGTATGTCATCCATCCAGATGTGTGACTTTTTTTTTCTTTGAAACCTGCCAAATTTCACTATAAATTAGAAACACATTCACTAAATTGAGAGATAATTGTGTGTGTTTTTATAATCAAGCTTAAATTATTCTAAAGTGGAATAAAATGTATTTTTATAACTTCCAAGTTTATTTAGATATTCAGTATAGGAATTGAACATAAAAATCTTAGACTTCATATAAAGCTTTTAAAACCGGGCATTAACTGAAATTTTAACTGTTTTAAACTAACTTAACAGAAACATTATTTAAGCGTGTCGTATGGCCTATAATATGGTCTATTTTAGAGAATGTTCCACATGTTGCTGAGAAGAAAGTGTAATCAGTTGGTTTGGGGTGAAACACTCTGTAGATATTTGTTAAGTCCAAGTATTCTATAGTGTCATTTGACTGTAGTATTTCTTTATGTATTTTCTGTCTGGATGACCTATCTGTGATAGTGGAATATTCAAGTCCCCTACTGTAATTGTATCAAAGCCTACATGGCCTCTTAGGTCTAATAATTTTTGTTTTATGTAATTGGGTGCTCCAGAGATGGGAGCATATATATATTGATGACTGTGACTTTTTTCCTGTTTTATTGTTCTCTTAACCAATATATAGTGTCCATGTTTGTCTCTCTCAATCCATTTTGGTTTGAAGTCTTATGTTTTTTGAGAAAAGTATAGTGACCCCTATTTGTTTCCTGCGTCCTGTTTAATGAAGTACTAAATTCTATTTCTTTACTTTTAGTCTATTTGTTTCTTTATGGGTAAAATATGTTTCTTCTCAGCAACAAATTGTGGGTTTTGTATTTTTGACCCACTCAAGCAGTCTGTGTCTTTTGAAAGGTGAATTGAGGCCACTAATATTCATGGTTATTATTGTAGTTTATTTGCTATGTCCTGCCATCTTTATGATTCTTCAGTGTTATTTGCTTGATCTGATCTCTTTTCTGTTCATTGTCCTTTTTCTTTTGTTTCATTTTCTCTGGAGTCTTTGGTACCATTGATCTCTCCTTCTCTAAGGTTCCTTTATATATTTGCTGCAAGGCTGGCCTGGTGGGTGTGAATTTCTAGAGAAAGAAGAACAATATAAATCAAAAAGTAGTAGAAGAGAAGTAATGATAAAAATCAGAGTGGAAAAATTTAACTTCTCCCTCTATTTTGAGAAATAACTTCACTGAATATAACATCTGATTTGGCATTTATGCTTTCTTAACACTTGGATAATATTGCTTCACAATCTTCTGGCTTTTTGAGATTGTGTTGCAATTATCCTGTTGGTCTTGTCTTTGTAAGTCACCCTCTGTTTCTGTCTTACAGGTTTTAATATTCTATTTGTGTTGGGTCTCTATGATTTTAATTATTATGTGTCAAGGGGAGATTCTCTTCTGGTCAGACTTGTTTGGAGTTCTACATGTCTGCAGTAGTTCAATGTTCATTCTTTCCTTGGATTTGGGAAATTTTCTTCCATAATTTCATTGTACATGTCCGTTAAGCCTTTTTTTTTGTCCTTACTTTGTTCTTACACTGCCATAATTCTGAGATTATTTCTCTTAGACTCATCCATCACCTGTTGTAACCACTCTCTCTCTTGTTTTTGGTCTTTACTGACTGCATGTTCCAGGTTATTCCCTTTTTCTTCCAGGTCTGATAACCTATCCTCAAAATTTACAAGCTGGTTCCCTATTTTTTCTTGTGTGTTTTCATATCTTGGAATTCAGCTTTCATTGTTTCTGTATCTCTGCCATACTGTTCCTTAATGTCTTGAATTACCTTCCTTATCTGTTTTTTTCTTCTTTGTGTTCTTCTAACTTCTTATCAATGGTTTCAGTCACTGCTGCCTGGTGTAATCAGCCCACAGTATTGATCTCTTGCTCCAGTGCACAGTTTGGAGCATACTAGTCCTAGTGGTTCCATCCCTTTCAAGGCCTGCTCAGCTCTTTGTAGTCCATGGACCACCATCCACGCTTCGCTGTCTGAAGTCTACAGATCGATGAACACATTTAGCTCTGTGTAGTTCAGTAACTGCCAACTGCCATTCACTTTTAGCTAGAGTTGTCTGCCACGTGGCTCCACCTTCACAAACTCACACTGCTGTGTGGGTGGGAGAGCCCAACTTGGGGCATTTCCAGCCTGTGATTACTCAACTTTATTTTTATCTGCACTCCTTGGATTATGTTATAGTCTTGAGATGTGCTTGTTCATTTCTTTAGGGATTAGTTTTCTTAAGCTCCTATTCTGTTGCTATCTTGATAGAAATTCTCTAAAATCCAAAATTATGCTTTTTATTAGTGTGTGTTTTCAGTGCATAATATTTGCATTCAACCTGGGTGGTTGATACATACATACATACATATATATACACATATATTCACATTATAGTCGCTTTTACTTCCCTTTTCCTTTCCCACCCTCTCATTTCCCTGCTTCCTCACATCCTTACCCACTCTACAAAATTTATATCCCTGTTTCCTACACTCGCTCATTATTTTGCCCTTTACTTGATTTTGTTTTGGGTTTTTAAACTATGCAGTATTTAACTTTGTGTCTTATTTATTTCACTAGGTATAATTGTCTCAAAGTGCATCCATCTTCCCACAAATGACTCAAATTTATCTTTAGGGAAGAGTGGTGCTCTATTGTATATATAAACCACATTTCCTTCATCCATTTGTCTGTTGATGGACGTGTTGGTTTCTGCCAAGATTTGGCTACAATGATCTGTGCTGCTCTAAATATGGATATACATGTACCATTATAATAGGTACCCTTTAACTCTTTGGAAAACATAACCACAAGAGACATAGCTACGTCAAATGGAATTCCTATTTTTGATTTTTTTTTTTTTTGGTAACCTCCATATTGATTTCCTTAACGGTTTTACTAGCATACATTCCCATCAACAATATGGAAGGGTTACTTTTCGCCCATGGCCTTGTCAGCATTCATTGTTTCTTGAGATCTTAATAATAATCATTGTTACACGTTTAAGATGACATCTTTACTATTTTGATTTGCATTTCCTTAATATATAAAGATGCAGATTTTTTATCATTTAAAATGTATTTTTTGTAAATACATGAATTCCAAATTCTATAACACATTAGAGACTGTGTTTGTAGGCCATTTGTACCTCATCTGAGAAGTGTGTATTCATTCAATAGGCCATTTTTTGATAGTCTTTTTTTTTGGGAGTCTACTTTTTTTTAGTTCTTTGTATATTCGGGATATTAACCTCATATCCAAGGAGTGGATGGCAAACAGTTTTTTCCATGCTGTGGGCTATCTTTTTATTCTGTTGATTGTTATCTTTGCTGTGCAGAAACATTTTAATTTGATCGCATTTGTTGATTTTTAGCATTAACTTTTTGCAACAGGTATTCTATTGAGAAATTCCTTGCTCGTGCCTATGTCCTCAAGTTTTTTTTCAAATGTAGGAAAAGCCTTGCAGTTTTGAAGCATACCTGTTCCACAATAATAATATCAATGGATTTTTGCCTTCCTGATAGATCATGATGTCTCCTTTATGAAAAATGCAAAATTTAAGTAATTTAAAGAAAAAACAGGAGATTGTAGCAAATCGGAAGATAAACATTCTGCAGATGGGAAGGGGATCTGTGGAAAGGTGGAGACAGGAGAGCAGGAGGGGAAGGGAAGTAAAAATGACAAGATGGAATATTTTTGTGTACCTGTTCCCCAACTTGAATGTAATCATTATGTATCACAAACACATCCTAAAAGAAGAATAATTTTCAGAAAAATACTAATGGTAGAGAAAACAATAGGCTGCAGACTGCTGGGACTATGCTGATTGTACACAATTCACACAAAGAACTAAGATTCAACTTCCGTCCCTCCTCTGTTCTAGGTTCCTAGGCAACAATAGAATATCTTTTGCTGCTCTATTTGGGATTACTTTACTTGCAGGGCTCGCACACTGTATAGATAGAAGACCAGAGAGTAGAGGGCTTAGTTAAGAGCCATAGGGCTCTCATCTCTCACTTTCTTTTTTGTAGTCTTTACAACACATTAAAACTGTTACAAATATATTCTTAGCTCCATAACCACAGATTATCAACTACTACTTTATTTGTGTTTTAATTCATGTGATGCCATGACCATGGTGAGTAGATCATGAGCCACAGATTAAGCACTGGTTCAGTAACACCCTTTACTCTTAGCACCCTCTCCCCCACCAGGGTACTGCCTTCATAGGCGTCCCCACTAAACGTGACTTGCTGACTCACCAGCAAAGGTAGCTGATGCTCCCTCAGCCAGTTTGAGAGAGTTGACTGTGTAACCTTCTTTAAAGCGTATTTCTTACATGCAGATTTCTTTTACATGACTTTCCTTTGATAAGGACACCAGTCCTAAAGGATAAGGGACCTACCCTATTCTGGTGTGACCTCATCTTATTTTAGTGATTACATCTGCAAATATCTGATTTCCAAATAAGGTCATACATTTTGGTACTGAGGGCTATGATTTCAACATATAAACTTGTGGGAGACACAGTTCACTCTAAACATCAGGGTTTCCTTTTTTCACAAGAGAGTCAGTTATTAAACATTGACCAGGGTACTGTGGCCCATAGCCTTGATATTGTTCCCTATCTCAACTAGGAAGCCACAGAGAGATGAGAAACAGGCAATTGCAGACAGCAAGGCAAACAATTGATGACTCTAACTAGAGAGAACTCCTCTTACTATAAACCCATTGTTTCCCTTAGCCTGAGGCACCAAGTCCAATGTAGAGTGAGAAGATGGAAGTGTCCCACAGAATGAGTATGAGTGTTTTCTAGGAATTGTACCACATAAAAAGGCATCAACAAGGATAACCACAGGATCTGTGAGATTAAAGGGGTTGGTTATCCTTCATATACACCAGCCTTCAGTTTAGAAACTACAAGAATTTAATATCATTTGTTTATTCTGAAAACTTGATTTTATTATGTGGGTATAACAATTTATTACAGAATTATATCCATCCAAGACAGATCAATCTGCCAAGGAACCTGTAGTAATTAGTTTTTCATTTCTATAATAAAATACTTGATCCTGGGTGACTTTATGAACAATTGAAGCTTATTTAGCTTGCAGTTTTGGAGGCCACAGTATTTCAGTCTCTGGTGAATTTCCTATTTTTCAACCTATGGCTTTGTTATCTTAGTAGGCTCATGGTAAGGAACTGAAGTTTTTCAGCTGAGCTGATTAAACTAGAGTGGAGTTTATAAGGAATGGGCATGAGTAGGGTGTATGTTTTCAGAAATAGTGGTTGAGCAAAATCATGTGAGCTTACTATGGCAACAGAGAACCTAAAATAGCCTTGCCTGAATAAAATTAAGGCTTTACTTTGCCCCTATAGAGCTGTAAGGCAGTTTGTTTCTGAAAGTAGGTTCTAAGTACAAGATTGGTACCACGTGAGAGCTGTGGAGTCATTTTTAGATGTATAGGAACATTTCACCTTTGTAGACACATAGTGGTGTGCCATTCTCTTGCAAAGCCATTTGGTTGGACCATCAGTATGATAGCACCATTTAGAGAAAAAAAAAATTTTTTTGGTGTTAAACTAAGGCTTCACTTTTACTTTTGCAAAAACTAAGTTATTGCTTCTGTGATCAAATGAATAGATTTGTTATTATACCCAGCTAGCCAAATATGGTTTAACTCTGCTCCTTAACAAAATCAGCCTAATTGTGCTCAGTGTATTTTATTCTTTCTATTTTGTAAACATACAGTGAATGCGCAAAATGGAAATGCCTTTTCAACTGATCAGTTTGGTCTTGGAAGCATCTGCAAGGAAATTCCTAGGGAGTTTAACTCTTACTCCAAGTGCTTGACACAGAGCTGTAAGATTTAACCACTGCCCTGATGGGTTTAGGACCTTCCCTTGGTTCAATTGCTTTATATCCTCCAATTCTTCCTTTTTGGAGTGGGAATATTTACCCTGTGCCATTGTATATTGGAGGTGTGTTAAGTTTTCTTTGATTTTCATAGGGGTTCACAATTAGGAGTTTGTTTTGCATCTCAGAGGAGACTTTAAACTTGAACTTTTTAGCAGTTTTTGGAACAGTGCAGACTTTGGCACCTTTTACAAAAGGACAAAATATATTTTGCATAAGAAATTCGTCTTTTTTGTAGCTGTGACTCAATACCTGACATCCAAAAATTAGGGGAGGAAAAGCTTATTCTAACTTAGAGTTTCAGAAGATCACAGTCCATTCATAGGTGGCTGGCAACAGTGCAAGCACATGGCACAGGCAGATCCTCACAGCATTGCAAACAGGACGCTAAGTGCAGGAGGAAGGAAGTTGCATTTATCCTTTGAGTTCCTGCCCCAGTAATTTTCCTCTTCTTGGTCCAGCATCAGTGTTTTGTCCCTTCCAGGTTTAAGCCTATAATCCACTGCATGCCTGTAATCTACAATCTGTCACACACCTGCCTTCCACCACACAACTCTAATCCACTACTCACCCCTAATCCACTCCTGCAGACCAGGTCCTAATCTCATAACAGCACAAAGTTCTGTGGATAATCCATAACATCCAAATACGTGAGACTTTTGGGAGACATTCCAGATTTAAACTACAAAAGAAGTGAGTATGAGTCTTTTGGGGGTGTTATAGGCAGAATGTTGTGGTTTGGATCAGAAATATCCTCCTAAAACTTTATGTATGCGGATGTTGTAAAATAGCTGTGGGACTGTGCCATTAATAGGTGGGGCCTGATCAGTAGGGGTGAATTACAGGCATGTAGTGGATTAGAGGTATGTAATTGTTTATGGGCATGTGGAACAATACTGGGCAGGTGACCTGGAATGGGTTGATCATTGTGGTTAATCTGGAAGAGGCAGGACACTGGGGCTTGCCCGGGAAGGTTGTATGCTAGCTCTACCTTTCCTCACTCACTTGGCTTCCTGTCTGCCCTGGCATGAGTAACATTCTGGCCTACACAATGTGCTTCCACCATTTCCAGCTGCCCTTGAGTGAACTGAGACCTTCTGAAGTCGTGACCTGGGATAAATCTCTCCCTGAAGTTCGGAATGTCAGACATTCTGTCATAGCAATAAGAAAGTAACTAAGGCATGCTACAAATTCCTTCAATTTTATATATGAGATTAAAAAAAAAGCCAAGAGGGGTATTTACCTTATAGTGACATTAAGTTTAACGAAATAAATTACAATGTAAACTCATAATTTGTCTTTTTAATGTTTGTGGGGATAAAACCCACAAAATCCGTTTTAAAAAGCTAACTTGTAAGGTCTTTATGGGTAAGATTGAAAGCACTTTCCCTCTGGGACAAAGTAAAAATGGCAACAGTGTAACATCACTGCCAGTGGCTCCATGTGAATTTGGATGGAAGTCTGAGATTTAGTGAAGGAAATTCAAGTACGCTTGGCTGAGGAAGGCTGGACCTGAGTAGTGACCACAAAACTTGTGGAGAATGGGTAGAGGTCCAGCCAGGTGAGTGGACAACCCCATACATGGAAGAGGACTTCGGCCTGGCAAAGAGGGCAGGGCCAGGGGCTGCAGTGGCTAGGTGTGCCCAGCCAGAATGTGCGTCATGGTCACCAAGTGCTGTGGGAAAATTAAGGCCAGGGAAATGGCTTGGGAGGTGCAGGGCAATCATGTGGCTGTTTGTGACCATAGGCCCCACCATGCAGGAACGTGGAGTCATTTAGTTGCAGAAACAGGAAGCTTTTCTTGCAGCCGCAAGGCCTCAGAGCTTGAGGACGGTGGATTGAAAGCACAGTGATGCAGTTGTATCATAGAGGTAATTTAGAAGCATATTATGATCTCTCCCAGGAGATAGACTATTGACAAGCCATATTCCAAGGAGTTCTGGGACATTCCTTGCTGATGACAAGGGAAGGAAGAGTGCCAGCAGCAGAGAGAAAAGGTGAAGACTGTGGTCTAAGGACTCATTCCCTGCTACGGTGTGGATCTTCAGCATCCCCTAAAAGCTTCATGCATTTGGAACTATGTTATTGGGAGGTAGGGCCTGGATGGAAGGAGCAGGTGTTCAGGGTTTATCCGGGAAACATTGTCAATTTGTTGAGATGGTAGATTGCCTAGGGCAGATACTTCAGCTGTTTGTTATTGACTTGTGGGCCAGGAAGTGAGGGCGGGACACTCACTCTGTCAGTGGTGGGGGCAACCGGCAGCTTGAAGTAATGAAAGGGAAGAAGAAGAAACATTGTTACACCTTTCTAGGGAAGTTCATTGGCTGGCTCCTGCTTCACTTGGCTTCTATTTACAGTGAGGGGAGAAGCTTTTCAGTGTCTGCGTGCATTGTGTCTTCACCTTTGCTGGCTGCCTCATGAAAGGACTGCGTGAGACCTTCTGAAACTGTGAGCCACATAAATCTTTCATCCTCTAAATTGTGGATATTGGGTATTTTGTCACAGCAATGAGATAATTAACTAAGACACCTGCCATCCCTGCAGCACAAGTGGGCGAAGAACCAGCTCACATGGGTGTGGTTTGCCCAATGAAATCAATCTGGCCGTATGGCCAATCTACCTTTGCCCCACCCATCCTTGCAGGAGCTGCAGGAGATACCTTGGAGGGACACATCTTTGCAGGCTGAAACACAGAAAACGTGGGAATCGTCACACACTCCATCTTGATCAGCAAAATCAAAGGTTTTGAGTATAGAGACACTCCCAAACAACACAGGAAAACAAATTGTGGACTTTGGGATCACTGCAGTGTTTTGTTCTGCTATGCTGTGGGGTTCTCTGTCTGGACAGCAAATGAAACAATCAACAGAATGAAAAGAGAACCAAGAGAATGGGAAGAAAAAGTTTACCACCTACGCCTGAGACAAGGGACTAATAAAAAGAATATACAGTGAACTTAAGAAAAAGATATTTCAAAATCAAATACTCAATTAAAAATAGGTAATTGAAATGAAGACAGATCTCAGAGGATGAAGTACAAATGTCCAGAAAATGTAAGAAAAAATGTTCCACATCCTTAGCCATTAGAGAAATGCAAAGGATGAGCCTCTGTTTCCCCTGCAACAAAACAACATATTGAATGGAGCATTTTTCAGGAAAGGAAGAAGAAAAAGTCTGTGGAAATGAGCTTCTGTAGAAGCAGGAAAACACTGTTGCGAGCTTGGCAGCTCAGAACAGCAGAATTCAGTGCAACCTGCGCAGCTGGTAGCATGAGATCGAAGCAAGGTAGAACCGTAACTCAGGGTGCTCCTTTGTTGTGGGGAAGTGGTGGAAACGCAGGCAGGTGTCTATACGCTGACACCGAGGTAGATGAATTTATCTTTCTCTATATGTGTCAGGGAAGCTTTCATGGAGGCAGGAAGGAGCATCCTACCGTAGGCCAGAGAGCATATCACAGAGCCATTATGTGTGTGACTTGATGCAACCACAGAGGCAGGACTGGAGTGATTGACACCCAAAAGGAGGAAAAAGCAGCTCATAGTTTTGAAATAAAAATCCATTCAAATTTTCCTAGTCTGTGAAGAAAGGCCATAAACCATTAGGCCTGGCACGGCAGTGAGATTAGTCTTCAGCATGGGTAAAGCCCTGGTTTCAATCCCTGGCAACATCCCCTCACGACCCCCAAAAATAATGAGGTTAAATACAAGGCAATTGTGGTAGATATTAAATTGGAAATGCCTATGCACTCAATTCCATAATCTGAATGGATATTGTGGCTCAGTCCCTGAAAATATATTTTTTTCTTCTCAAAAGTTATCATTTTTATTAGTATATATTTGAAACACGTAATTGTTACATTCAACATGAGGAATTGGACACATACGTATTGCGTCGTCACCACTTTTACTTCCCCTCCCTGTTTCCAACCCTCCCACCCCTTCCCTGCCATCTCTCTTATCTGGCTCTTTAACTTATTTAAACTTTGAGTTTCTCATGTTAGTGAAAGTATGTGATATTTAATTTTCTGGGTCTGATTCACTTCGCTAAGCATAATGGTCTCGGATGCACCCATTTTCCTACAAAGGACTAAAATTTTTTCTCTCTAGCTGAATAGTACTTCATTGTGATTATATAACACATCTATTCATTCATCTGTTAATAGATTTATCAGTCACTTCCATTATTTATTTATTATTAATTGTGCTATTATGAACATTGGCATGCATATCTTTAACTTTTTTGGAAAGATACCGCAAGATACTTAACTGGATCAAATGGAATCTCTATTTTTAGTTTTTGGAGAAACCTCCATATTGATTTCTATGATTGTACAACTTTACTGTCCCACCAACAATGTAGAAGAGTTCTCTTCTCACCATATCTTTACCAACATTTGTTGTTCTTTGAGTTCTTAATAGTAACTATTTCTTTCTGGGCTAAGATGGAACGTCAGTGATTTTTTTTTTCTTTTTTTAGACAGAGTTTCACTCTGTAGCCCAGGCTGATCCAGAACTCTCTGTGGAGCCCAGGCTGGCCTTGGACTCACAGCAATCCTCCTGTCCGACACGCCTTAGTGCTGGGATTGCAGGCGTGGTGGCTTATGTGGTGCTGGGGAGTACTCTGGTACTTAGTGTTTGACTGAGAACTTGCTGGGCAAGCACTTAAACGGCTGAGCCATTCCTCCAGCCTCATCTACGTTGTTTTGATTTACATTTCTCTAAAGGCTAACGCTGCTGAACATTTTTTTTTTCTGTTTTTGCTGACCATTTGTATTGCTTCTCAGACGTGTCTATTCATTTTAATTGCCTATTTTTTCATTTGGTCTTTTATTTGGGGGAGACTTTTTTCAGTTCTTTGTAATTTTCGATGCTAGCCTTCTGTCTGAGGAGTACCAGGCAAATCCCAATTCAGTAGTTCTCTCTTTACTCTGTTGATTGTTTCCTTTGCTGTGCCGATTTTTAACTTGATACAATCCCAGTTGTTAATTCTTGGGGTTATTTCTTTTGTATCAGGTGTTCTATTGAGAGAGTCTTTGCCCAAGCCTGTATTTTTGAGAGGGTTTTTTTTTCTATTTTCCCTCCAGGAGTTTCAGTGTTTTAAATTTAAACTCTGGGTCTTTGATTCACTTTGATTTGATTTTAGTACATGGTGAAAGGGATGGGTCCCAATTCATTCATCTGCATGTGCATAATCAAGTCTCCTGGTGCCATCTGTTGAAGAGGCTATCCTTTCACCTGTATATGTTTTTGGTTCTTTTGTCAAAGATCAGTTAGCTGAGGGTACTTGAGGTTGTCTCTGCACCCTAAGTTCTATTCCATTGGTTAACCTGACTCTTTGTACTAATTCCATATTTTTTATGACTGTTGCTTTATAATATAATTGGATGTCCAAATTATTTGTGGTGCCACCTGCTTTTCTCTCGTTCAGGATGGTTTTGGCTATTCTGGGTCTCTTTTGGTTCCATATGAATTTTAGGAGTGTTTTTCTAGTTCTGTGAAAAATACTATTTTCTAAATAACATAGTTTTCATTGTAGAATTCCTTCACTTCCTTGTTTAAGTTTATTCCTAGGTATTTAATTTGGGTGGGGAGGCTATTGCGAATAGGATTATTCTTTTCAGTTCTTTCTCAGTGAATTCATTTTTAGTGCAGAGAAATACTGTTGATTTTTCATACTAATTTTGTATCCTATAACTTGGCTGAATTTGTTAACTAGTTGTAAAAGTCTCTTGGAGCTTTGGAGGTCTTCTATGTACAGAATCACGTCATCTGCAAATAAGGACAATTTAAGTTCTTCCTTTCCAATGATAGTCTCTAGTACAGTCTTGAATAGGAGTGGTAAGAGCAGAGCCTTGCCTTCTTCTTAAGAGGGAAATGCTTTCAGTTTTCCCCTATTTACTATAATATTGGCAATACGTTTGGTTTTATCAGCTTCAGTTAAGGTCTTTCTATATTTATTTTCTTAGGCTTTTTAAAATCATAAATGGATGTTGGATTTTTGTCAAGGACATTTTCTGCATCGGTTGCAATGATCATGTGACTTATTTTTTCTTGCTTTTGTGTATATGGTGTATCTTGAACCATTCTTGCATCCCTGGGATGAAGCTAAATTGGTCATCGTGAATGGTGCTTTTAAGTGATTTGTTGAACTCTGTTCGGCGGTACCTTTTGAGGATTTTTACTTCTCTGTTCAACAAGAATATTGGCCTATGGTTTTCTTTCCTTGTTAAGTCTTTCTTTGGTTTTGGTGTCAGGTAACGGTACTTAGAGAAAATAGTTTGGCAATGTTTATTGTCTTTCAATTCATGGAACTTCTTGAGATGTATTGGTGTTAGCTCTTCTATGAAGTATTGACAAAATTCTGCAGTTAATCTGTCCAGTCCTGGACTTTTCTTTGTATGTAGAGACTTTAGTATTGCCTCAATTTCAGTATTTGTTGTTGGTCTACTCAAGGTAAAAAAATATCTTCTTGGTATCTGGTATGTGTCTAGGAATGTATCCACTTTTTCCAAATTCTCCAAGTTTTTATAATGTAAATTTTCAAAAAAGTTCCTTGTCATCATCTGAATTTCAGCAGTGTGCTTTGAGATTTCACATTTTTCATTTCTGACTACATTGATATTGGCTTTTTTCTTTCCTCCCTTTGGTTATTTTGCCTAGAGGCTTATCAATCTTATTTATTCTAAGAACCAACTCTTTAATTCATTGATCTTTTATATTGTTTTTTATTGTTAGTTTCAATATCATGAATTTCTGCTCTGATCCTTAAAAATTTTTTTCTACTACCTTTGGATTGTTGGAATGTTTTCTGGGACCTTGAGGTAAATCGTTAACTTGTTGATTAGATATTTCTCTTTTCTTTATTGTGTGCATTCATATCTATAAATTTTCCTCTTAGTACTGTTTACATTATGTCCTTCAGGTTCTGTTATGCTGTATTTCCGTTGTTGTTTGACTCTAGGAAGTTTTTAATTTCTTTCCTTCTTTCTTCTTTGAAAAATTTTTCTCAATTTATTTACTCTCCATATATTTGTATAGTTTCTTTTGATATTGATTTCTAGTTTATTTCCACTGTGATCTGGAAGTATACGAGGAATTATTTCAATTCCTTTGCATTTATTTATCATGCCATATGGCCTGTAATATGGTCTGCATTTCTGAGAAAAGAAGTGTCCTCTGTTGATGTTAGGTGGAACACTCTATAAACATCAATTAAGTTCAGTTGTAATATAGTATGGTTTAACTAATGTATCTTTGTTAATTTTTTTGTGTAGTTGACCTGTGTGTTTGTGATATTGGGGTGTTTATGTTACTTACTATAATCATATTGTTTGATATTACCTACTATAATCATATTGGAGCCTATTTGTTCTTTCATGTCCAGTAGTTTTGTTGTACAAAATCGAATGCCCCAATGTTAGGTACATATATATTAATAAATGTGACTTCTTCCTGTTGGTTATTCCCTTAACCAGTATAATATGTTCATCTTTGTTTCTTCTGATCTGTTTTAGCTTGAAATCTCCTGTGTCTGAAAATAGTATAGATGTCCACGCTTGTGTTCGGGGTCCAGTGCATGAAGTGTTGATTTCCGTTCTTTTGTTTTCTATCTGTTTTTTTTTTTAAATGGGTAAAGTGCATTTCTTGTAGGCATCAAATGTTTGATTTTTTAAATCTAATCTGCCAGTCTGTGTCTTTTGATAGAGGTTTTGAGACCATTAACATTGAGCAGTTTTATAGAGGTATGTTTGTTGTATCTTATCGTCATTTTGTTGCTTTAGTGTTAACTGTTCTACACAATTGTTAGTTCATTGTCCTCTTTTTTGTTGTTTCCTTTTGGATGTTTTTGCTGTTTGTCTCTCTCTGTCTCTGTCTAGGATTCCTTTATATATTTACTGCAACATCAGTCTAGTGGTCATAAATTTCTTCAGATTTTCTTTATCATGGAAGGTTTTGACGTCTCCATCTATCTTGAAGGATAATGTTTCTGGGTGTAATATTCAAGGTTGGCACTTACTTTCTTTTAGAACTTGAATGATTTTGCCCCCTTCCTGCCTTGCTTTTAAAGTTTGTGTTGAGAAATCTGCTCGATCACCTGGAAGTGGTTTCCCCAGGGGACAGGGAGTGTAAGTGCCTTTGGACTATATAGCTCTCACTGCCTGCCGCCACAGCAGAATACAACAGGATTTTTGCTCATCCCAACCTCACAGGAGCTGTGAGAGACACTTTGAAGTGGTGCATCTTTGCAGACTGAGACGCATAAAGAGAGATAAATGGTTTCAAGCTTTCCCTCAGCTCCTCTGTCACATGTGCTACAAGGGTAGGGAGATGAGCCCTATGTTTTCCAAGGTTTGTTCTTGTCAGACCCAAATCTTTAAGGAGGTCTATAGACTATAGAGTCTTTTTTTTTTTTTTTTTTCCTTTTCCATTTCCATTTCTGGCTCTCTTCCTTCCCTGTCACCGGCAGAGACAGTCCCCCAGTTCCCTGGAGTCGGAGGTGTTTGTGGACTATTTCCTGAGAAATCTCAGACTGCACTGCCATATGGCCTGTCTGGGACTGCCTAGGTGACTCTATACCTGAAGCTCCCTCACCCTTCTTGTAGCCCATGGTCATAAGTTCTGAGGCCTTGCAGCTGCAGGGCTTTTCCTGTTTGTACAAATCAGTGACTGTACATCCTGGCATGCTGTGTGTAATGGTCCTTTTTATTTGTCATGCACTGCCACTAGCTTCTGTGGCACCGTCTAAGCTGCCATCCTGGCTGTAATTCTCCCAATGCAATTGCAGCTTGGGATCCAAGTGCTGAGTAGCTGGGCGTTCCTGGCCACTGTGGCCCCTGGCCCTGTCTGGCACGGCCCAAAGCTTTTTCTTTTGTCTGGAAAGTTGTGCTCACCTGACTGGAGGTCTTTTCAACTTTTCTTTTGATGCTTTGGGCATCGTATACGTCAAGTTGTTGCTTTATTTTCCTAAGCTAAGCCACCAAGAACTTTTCTTTGCTAAACCTTAGTCTTCTGTCTGAGTTCATGTGAAGCCTCTGATGAAACAATCCTGCAGTGTTGCCACCTTGACTCTCCAGTTGCACCTGGTCTTAACCTGTCTCCATTGTTCAACTGAAAGTAAATAAGCATTGTGCAGTACAAATAATGATAACTTGAGAAAGAAGCAATATGAGCCTGGAAAGCTGATATTTAAACTAGAGTGTGAACTAGGAGCAAGAGGTCAGCATGCCTGTCGAATAAGACAGCAGTGCTTACACAGAGGAAAGCGCGTGGGCACTATGACCAGCCAGACTTGGATTCAAAACAAAACATGGCTTGCGTGGTATTGTGGGACATCCTAAATTTCTCTGAGTCAGTGTCCTTACACATAAAAGAGGGGCACAATAACTACCGTTAAAGTGCACTGAAAAATGAAATCACACCACTAAGGACAGTGAAAATGTCCTGTACATTGCTTGATATGTAGTTAAAGTGCTCAATACATGTCACTTTCCTTTCTTGTAAAGAGAAAGGTCTTTTAAAGAGATTTTCCTTATGCAAAAACCTACTCACAAATACTGCTTGCATTTGTATTTCCTGAGATGAAATTTTAAATTTTAGAAATAATTTTTAGAAGCTAATTTTTGATGTAAAGAAATTGCTGTCAGATTAACTGCTGCTTATAGAGCTTTTCTGCGTTTTTTTTTTTTCTCAAGGTGCAGATTAAAAATTGGAATAGGAAGACATTTTGTAGCTCAGCTCTGAGAAAGTCTGATTGAACTGGGATTTTCAGATTAGGTTGGTAACAAAAAATGTTATTTGGTAGAATGTATAATCGTGTATAGTAATTTTACATTGAGTTGAACTTAAAAGGTAAATAATCATATATGTTAACCGACAGAGCTAGGGCAGTGGTTTGGAAATGTGGCTTGAGGGTCGTTCAGGTCAAATCGTCAGAGGAGGATGGGGAGAGTAGCTGTCCTTAGGAAACTAGCCTTGTCACGGGATCTGCCATCGTATTGGCCGGCATGACCAGTGGGAACTCCAGGGGTACCCCAGGCTGGCTGATACCGCACTATACAAATGGAGGAACATGAATCAGGGATATAAGATAGATAATGCAAAATCATGAAATCCATCAC
>PVKB01008284.1:0-18699 GCA_004027205.1 Ctenodactylus gundi | reverse complement strand
CGGGGGCGGGGCCGGGCCGGGGCGGGGCCGCCTCGAGCAGGGCCGGGAGGGGGCGGGACCGGGGGCGGGGGAGGAGGCGGGGCTGCCGTGCACTGTGCCTCGGCGCTGGGACCCGGCGGCCGTGACCCCGCGGATCCCCAGAGGCCGAGCGTGGCCGCCTCGGACAAAGGAGCATGTCGTCGCCGAGGAGGGCCGGTCCCGCGGCCGCCATGAGGCTCCGCGCGCCCCCGGGCCCGCAGCGGGCCCCCGCCCGCCCGCGCACCCCGGCCGCCCGCTAGGCCAGTGCGCCCCGCTCCGGCCCGCAGGCCCGGCCCGCAGCATGGAGCCGCCCGGGCGCCCGCGGGGCTGCGCGCCGCCGCGGCTTCGGCTGCTGCTCGTGGCGCTCGCGCTGCTGGTAGGAGGAGCCGGCGGCGGGGTCGCGGCGCTGCCCCCGGGCTGCAAGCACGACGGGCGGCCTCGAGGGACGGGCAGGGCGGCGACGCCTGCCGAGGGCAAGGTGGTGTGCAGCAGCCTGGAGCTCGCGCAGGTCCTGCCCCCGGACACGCTGCCCAACCGCACGGTCACCCTGTGAGTAGCGCGATCCGCCCCGCCTTCCTCCTCGCGGCGCGACTTCGGCGAGGAGTCCCGCCGGCGTCCACGCGCCTTTGTGCACGGAACCGGCCGCGAGTCTGGGTGGTGGCGGCGGGCTTGCCCGCGGCGTGCTGGGCGTGGGTGCAGCTCGGGGCCTGGCGCATTGGATCCGACTCGGAGGCGCCTCGGCTCCGCTAGTTTTCAAAGTAAAAGTTTTAGGGTTCCCCGGCGCGCCCCGCTCGGTCCCGGGCGCTGCGCTTCTGTAGCTGCGTGGTGCCACGTGAGGATGAGAGTAAACAGTGCCGGCAGAGCTAAAGCGCGTTCATCCCTCGCCGGCCCTTCCGAAAACCGTAGTTCCCTTCTGTTTCTGTGAAAATTAAATGCACCTACCTTGTAGACAGCGCGGGACCCTAGGACTTGGGGCGCCTCTTGAGGGATCCTCAGCCCGGAGGCTGCGCCATTGCCGTTGGCGCTCTCGGTTTTATGGCGTTTAAAGAGCCCCTGTTGAGATAGAGGTATTCTGGGCCAGAACATAGGAGATGGAGTTACGCGACTCCCTGCCCATCCCCTTTCCAAGTGTCTGAGGTCTCACATTGAAAGCCAAGATCTTCAGAACTGGAAACCACTTTTGTTGAGTGAACCTTCCAACTTAAAAGAGACTTGATTTTCGGATTGACTTTTCCAACCTGGAAGGAAAGTTTGGTAACTCAACTTTGTTGCAGGACTCACGGTCCAGATTTGCAAGCGCAGTTCTGCCACTTATACTGAACAGTTGGCCATGGGGGTGGCAGGTTTTGTTTTCTGAACGATAAATTGGTTTTTTTGGGAAAGTTTAAGTGCTTCTAATGGGTATTTTGTCACACTGAAATGTGAGTCCCTCGACTCCGCGTCCCTCTGTGTTTTGGTTGGTTTCCTAAAAGAATAGAGGCGACCGCTATAAAAACACGCAGGTGATGGCCACAGCATGGTCTATGAAAAAAATAGCTAAAAATACATTTTTAATTTAATCCAAATTCAGCAAGAAGTTTTATGAGTGAGATGAGTAAAGATTTGCTCTTCATTTCTGTGTGTTTTGAATTAGAAAACATTTAACAGAGAAAAACTATATTATTTATTTTTGTTTGTTCAAGAAGTCAAGTAAGTAGTTTTTGTTTTGTCTGACTTACCAACACTTTGCCATTTGGTGGTGGTGGCGGTTGTGTTTATTTCCTGGTCAGATGCTTTGAAGTGGAAGTTTTGGGTAGGGAACTTTAATTACAGCCTGAGCTTAGTGGAGAAAGCTCCAGACTTGGAGAAATCCCTTTTTACTCTGCAAAAATTAGTCCTCATGTAGTGACTATGAACATTTAGATTCTGAGATGGTGAGTGCCACTTATTTTGATACTGTTTAGGTCCAGTTTTTCTGAAATGACAGCGGTTCCAGCTGGATTTGATCAGTTGGTTGTAAAGTGTTGATTTTGCTTTCCAGAAAAAAACATAGGTGATATTGTTGAAAATCAACTTTTGGAATATTATCGATGAAACTGTTTCACTGAATTTTGCATGAGTTGATTAAAATAAAATGTCATTTTGGTCCATTATTTTTCACCTGAAAACTCTTTAGACGAGAATAAGATTAATAACATTTGTATCACGAATGAGAAGTACTTTATTTAAGGATCAATTAAAACTGGTATTTTGGATGAAGAATATTCAAGGTATTTCAGGCTTGGTAAAGAATCCTGTGGGCCATTTCCCTCATTTTATTGGCAGAGAATCAGAGTCACTGTGGGTAAGTAATATGTCCAAGTTTCCATAGTGATTTGGTGGCTGGGTGTTTGTCCCAGATTCTTGCCCTGCAGTTCAGATACTTTCTCGTATTTCTTCTTTGCAGTCATCATCTTAGTTCAATTTTTTTTTTAATTGAGGGACTCCTTGGTAGAAGGTAGGATGTTGAAGATTAGACTGGTAGTTTTCTAGGGCTGCCGCAAGTTATCACAGACTTGGTGACTTGAAACAGCCCACATATTCTCCCACACTTTGGAGTTTAGAGCCTGAAGTCAAGATGCCTGCTCTTTCTGGAAACTTTGAGAGAATACTTTCTTGCTTTTTGCTGCTTTAGTGTTCCTGGGTTGTGGCAGCAACTCCACTTTCTGTGTTTATCTTCATGTGACCCTTCTGGGGAACCTGAATAGAGCACCTCCTCAAGGAGCAACTTCTCCATTTTAAAATTTTTATTTTAACTAACTGAGGTCAGACTCAAACTTGCTAAGCTCTTGTGTCAGCTTTACTGTCACACCCACCTTTCCCCAACCCCAAGACCGGGGATTGAACCCATGGCCTACATCACCAGAGCTATATCACCAGCTCTGTTTCATTTTTTAACTTGAGGCAGTTTTTCCCCAAGTTGCTGAGGCTGATCTTGAACTTGCTACCCCGCCTGTCTTCCAGAGTGCTGAAATTCCACACTTTCACCTCAGATCCTCTTGTATGGACAGCAGTCACAGAATTTAGGGTCTGATCTGAAGTCCAGGATGACGTGGATGGCGTTTGTCACAAGATCTTTTACTTAACACTTGCAAAGATCCTGTTTCCAACAAACAAAGTCACATTCAAAAAGAGGGGTTTGGGACTTGGACATCTTTGTGGGAGGTGCTGTGCAACTCACCACTGCATAGATAGTACCGTAAGAGTGCTTGCTTCGCACACTGGACACCCCGGGTGGGTTCACCCCTAGCACTGCAGAAACAAGCAAGAAAACCTATTTAATGTTTTTACTGGAACTATAAGTTATTTGCCATATTCCTGAGTTTTGTATGAGATTTTGCTCAATATTTTAAGTTTTAAAAGTCCTGAGGACTTAATTGGTAGAAGTTTTACAGGTTTAGCCCTGTATCTTCCTTATGGTCTTTCCTGGTGATTCTTCATACTGACTATTTGAAATAGTGCAGAGGTTTTGGTTTTGCTGTATAAAATGTTGTGTGTGTGTTTGCTGTCAGAGCACTGATATTTAGAAGCTCTAGTATGGCCCCAGTCCAGGTACTAGAAAAGGAATGTGAACGTTGTTGAGAAACTTAAACCTCCTTGGGGAAAAAGGATTTACACAATAGGAAGCAGACATTTAGGGAGCAATTAAAGAATGTCTGTAATTAAGTAGTAAATCTGCTCTGCAAACTGTTTGTGTTTTAGGAGGTCTGAAAAGGGAGAGGGTGGTATGGCTGCTGAGTAGTTGGGAAAGTTTTTTTGTGTTGTTTTTTTGTTTGTTTGTTTGTTTTTTTCCTAGAGAAGTGAGCACTTGAGTGTGGCCTGAATGAAGGGAAATGGAACTGAAGGGCAGAGGCCTGTCTTGTAAGGGTAGGTGTTATCCCAGCAGAAATGGAGAAACTGTCAGACCCTGATGGAGTGACAGCTTTGGGACCATTGGCCTGGTCATGGTATTGTGGACAGTCACGGTTGTGGTCCACTGGAGAATATGCAGATGGCGAAGAGGAGGAGGGGCTCTGGTAAAAAAACAAAAACAAAAACAAAAAACCCCCACAAAACTCAAGAGCAGCACCCAGGAGTTTAGAAAGAAGACCTAGAAGGAGGAGCAGCTGAGGCTGGGGACCCTTGGGAATGTGATCATTCATGCTAGAAGATGTAAACATTTAAGGTGGAAGTTGCTGCCCTGATGGAAGGGTTGCAAGAGAGCAACTACAGAAAGACCGGGAAATAGACCACTGACCTTGACAGCCTAGAACAGGGGTAGGGAATGTCAGGGGCCCATATAGACCCAAGAAATTTTTTTGTCCGACCTGACCAAGGCAATCATTGCATAAGTGGTGAGTTAATTATATAATAATGGAATATCTTCCCAAATATAGAAGGCTAATTTTTAAGTTGATAATTTTGTGTGGTCTGCAAATGATGTCGTAAATATCCAAAGGCCCTTGGCAGCATAAACATTCCCCGTTCCTGGGGGCTGGAGGGGTGCGACTAGAGGTTCGGTACCCTCCAAGGGCAGTGTTGGTGCAGCACAGGTGAAAGAAGCCTGTTTGTGGACTTCCAGGGTGGAGAAGATTGGGGATGGTGGGAAACAGCGCTGGATGAGGCACAAGTTTGGTGTGAAAGGAGACAAATGGACACAGTGTCCACAGAAGGTTTAGATTTCCTGGAGAATGTGGTATGCCTGTAAATAGATGATTTCCAAGAATGGGAGAAATGGTGAGGAGGGAGAAACAGGGTGGAGTGGAGCTCAGGTGAAACTTGGGGCTTTAGGTAGCAGCAGGGAGGTTTCCATATAGTGGTAGGAGAGAAGATGGAAAGGGGCTGGAGGAATGGCTCAGCAGTTAAAGTGCCTGACTAGCAAGTGCTGTGTCAAGTGCTAAGTACACAAGTACAAGAGTTTGACTCTACAGCACCACATAAGTCGGGTGTGATGTCACATGCCTGTTAATCCTAGCACTTGGGAGGCTGAGACAGGTGGACTGCCAGGAGTCCAAGGCCAGCCTGGGCTCCCTAGTGAGTTTAGGACCAGCCTGGGCCACAGAGGGAGACCCTGCCTCAGGAAAAAAAAAAAAAAAGAAAGAAAGAAAGAAAAAGGAATAAAAGAAATCTGCATACAGGCAGGAAGAATGCAGTGGGTCACCAGTGGCAGCAGGAGAAATCTCTGTCCCATTCTATTTTCTCAGAGACAGGAAGAAGGTGAGAAGAGGAGGCCAAAGAGGAGTGAGCTGTTCCTGCTGGGAAGTAAGCACCCTGGGAATTGTGGAAAGTCAACAAGGGGAGCTGTGCCTATTTTTGCCTTGTAACCAGATTCAGATTTATAGAGAGATGGCTAGTCCCATTGTTCTCTCCAGGTGCATCCAGCCTAGAGATGTGACTCTTGAGTATAGCCAGGTTGGTTTTTGACATGTGATTGCAGGCAAGGGAGAAAGGACCAAAATGATTTTAATGGGTCAGAATTCTCCTAGGAGAACCCTTGGATCAAGGGGAAGGCTGCTCTCTCTGTCTCTGTCTCTGTCTCTGTCTCTGTCTCTGTCTCTCTCTCTCTGTCTCTGTCTCTCTCTCTCTCTCTCTCTCTCTCTCTCTCTCTGTCTCCCCCCGCCCCATATGGGAGTGGTGAACCCAGTTCTTCACACTGAGATGCATTCGTAGCCCATTTTTACTTTTGATTTTAAAACAGGGTTCTTACTAAGGCTCTTAGGTTTCCCAGGCAGGGCTTGAATTTGTGATCTTTCTGACTGGGCCTCCCAAAGTGCTAGGGTTACAAGCTTACATCTCCAGACCCGGCAATGTTGTCATCTTTAAATTCAAGATCTTACTCAATCTCTGTAGCCTGATTTCCCAGTAGCTGGCACAGATTTGTTTCTCTTCATGTGGGTGTCTTCTAGGGCACTGTTTATGTTGCGGGCATGGTGCTTCTAGCTAGGAGTTTAGGGACAAAAGGAGACTTGATGCTGTGGTCAAAATCAGCCTCAGTTACAAATTTTCTGCATGAGAATGTGCCTCTGTTCCCTCGAACAGAATTTCTACCTGGTTTCCAATGTGTCTTGGCTAAGACTTGTTGCATTGTCTTTGAAATTATGGTCTGGTAAATCCTGGATTCTTTACACATGGCTCAGTGCTAAAGACTCTTCAGATTGCTTGTCCTGGTGTTTTGACCCCTCTCTTTCCTGTCTGTCTCTCTCTCTTTCTCTCTCTCCATTGCAGGGGATTAAACCCCAAGGCCTCTTGTAGGTACGCATACAGTTTCCCACTGAGCTCACCTCTGTTCCTAGGTGTCACTTTCCTGATACTGGATGTTGCTCTCATAGTGCACACGCCCTTGAAGGGAAGGATTCCGAGCCCTACAAAGATTTATGCTAAGAGGACAGGTATGTGCGTAATTATTCATCATGGACATAAGTACTGTTAACGGAGATACAAGCGGGTGGAAAATCTGGAAAAGAGGGAGTTTGAAGAGGGCTGCAAAATGAGATTTTTACCCGCTCATAGCATAGGAGAGCATCTGTTTAGTTTCATTCTGCATTTTAGATCTATGAGATCTCCCATTCAGAAAAAGTTATATTTAATCTACATTTACATGTGACCCACTTGATTCCTACCAGGAACGTTGCTCAAAAACATTGCAGAGTTTGGTGTAGACTTAGGCTGTTGGTCCTTGAATGCAGTCTTGAGTTTTTCTGATATGATAAGAAGGTTGTGTAAGACCCAGCTACTGACCTGTTGCTTCTTGCCTGCGCGGGCTCTTCCAGCATCAGGCGGTCTAGGAGAGGAGTTGGTGGGTTTGGCAGTCCGCCCGCTCCATATATAAACACATGCAAGAAGGTTTGCAGAGATTCATCCCAACACCATTCCAGGTTCTGTACCCAGGATCCTTAAAAGTAGACTGAAAAAACCACCCCGAAAGACAGAAATAAGAACTCTTGGAAGTATCTAAAGAAATGACACAGGATGGTTTTTTGTAAGACTGTTAAGGAGCTTTTTTTTTAATTTTGCTACTTCTTAGAAAGTGATCATTTTTGATTTCCATTTGATGTGATGGGGGCATTTTAATTTTAAGTCTAGAGAATATAATCTGATAGTGCGTCAACATTTTTCTCTTAAACAAATAAAATTAGAATTCAAAGTTATTTATGTTTTGTAGCTGATTGGGGTTTTTTGCAAAAATTAAAAATAGTAGATGCAGACCTGCTCATAAGTGTTTCATTGTTGCCTGAGTTTATTCTATATCCACGATATTTTAATGCTTTATCTATGGCGTAAGTTGCATGTAGGTTTAGGTGCAGACAGTTTTAGTGAGGCATATGAGGATCTGCTTCTCCCAGTAGTCAGTATGTTCCTGATTGCACTTCTCTCCAGTTTGGCGCAGTAAGAGAGTTGTCTGCGTGTTGGGATGGGCTGATAGGGGAGTGTAGGAAGGCCTCCCACCAGCCACTTCTCTGCTTTGGCCAGTCTTGGCACCTTGTTGAGCACAAAGCAGATCACAGGAACTGAGTTTACCTCCTTTTAGCTTTCTTCTTTCTCCTTTTCTTTCTTTTTTATTTTTGAGGCAGAGTCTCGATTGATAGCCCTGCTTTTTTCATCTGAGGGCAAATAAATCATTTCTTGCCCTCACATTCTTCCTGTTCAGCACCCGAAGGAAACATGCAAGGTTTAAGGGTGTTAGAATTAAAATAATCCAGAATTTTACCCCTCTTTCTCTACCTGTAAAACCTTGATAATTCTTCTCTTTGATTGCAAATTAGAATTCCAGGATTTAATCTGTACCTTCTCATATAGAATGGACTTTCCAAAGTCAAGAATTAAAGTCTTTTGTAGAGACATTCTGCTAATAGTTTTACTCAATTTATTATTATTATTATTTTATTATTATTTGAGACAGAGTCTAACTCTAATTCACACTGGCCCTGAACTGGTGGAAATCCTTATCCTTGAGCCCCCAAGTGGATTTTTGGGATTATAGGCATGTGCTACCATGCTCTTGCTTATGGTAATTTTACATTGATGGGTTTGGGTGACATCTTATAGCTTAGTTAACTTTTATTTTTTTGCCTTTTTCACCATTTTTATGTCATTCTGAAGACCCACCACTTGCTGCTTGCCTTCTAGCTATCCAATATCCTACCTGTCCCTGGCTGAATAGGATCGTCTAGCTCTTTCTGATGTGACTTAACCTGCCTCTTCCATTGTTGTCATACTCCACTGAGGCAGCAGGGCATAGCAGGTGAAAAATTTGTGGGATTTTAGACATTCTCATTGGCTCTCTTTCTTTCTAACATTCTTTTCTTTTGCTTGGAATTGAACTCAGAACCATGTATGTGCTAGGCAAGTGCTTTACCAGTCAGCTATATCCCTAGGTTCTAGCACTGAGAGTTTCTAAAGTGAAATTTCCAAGACTGGTTTAATAAACTTTTTTTTTTTTTTTTTTTTTTTTTTTTTTTTTTTTTTTTTTTTTTTTTTTTTTTTTTTTTTTTTTTTTTTTTTTTTTTTTTTTTTAGAGTGAGTCCGGGTTGATCTTGATCTTACTATGTAGCCTAGGATGGCCTCAAACTCAGGGCAATTTTTCTGCCTCAGCCTTCCAAGTGCTGGGATTACAAGTATGTACCACCGTGTCCAGCTTATGTTGCGCTGGGAACTCAAACCCAGTGCCTTGTGCTTGCTAGGTAAAAGCTTGAGCCTCTGCGCTACTTTTCCAGCCCTGCAAGACTGGCTTAGAGACAGCCTTGCTAATGGGGCTCAGTGATGGATCTTTTTGCTCTGGGACCACCATTGCTTTCTTGCTTATAACCATCTCCGGGGCTTATGACTGTTCTCCAGCCTGGACTGTCTCAGACCTCCTGCATCACACTGTAACTTACATTGCTTCTGCAGGTCTTTCCAAGACTTACCACATCAGGACAAGACAACACAGCATTGATGATGTCGTGTGACACACTGAACTGAAATGGAGGATGCTTCAGAGCCCCGTCATAGACCTGTGTCCCTCCCGCCTCAGGGGCGAAGCCAGAGATAGTTATGCACACCTTGCTGTAATCTGGCTGAGGAGTTCATTTCACTTGAATCACTAAGGGCACACATTTAACTTTCAGGTACCTGGACTACAGACCCTGTGTTCTGATATAATTAGTAAGGGTGGGGCCTGGGCGTCAGCGTCTTCCAGAGCCCTGGGGGTGAGGCTGATGTCACCTGGTTTGAGAACCTGTGGTTTTAGTAGCCCAGCAACCTGAAGGGTTACCCATCCTCACCAGCTGCCATCCACCCAACAACAAAAGGAGACCGAAGAAAGCAGAGGAACAAACCGAGTGCGCTGCCTCCATGGAAAGGGGCTCTTCTCAGTGGAGCACAGAGAGATGAAATCAGGAGACATCTCTAGGACGGAGAGCTGAGAGCTGCTGGATGGGTCTTATTTAAGGGAACTAGGAAAAATGCCTGTTTGTAAAGTCGGGAGTGATGTCCTAAAGTTAGGTGTAAGATCAGGCTCCAGGGGAAGGATAGTAAGGTTTTAGAGATACCTTGTGGAACTAAATTTGAAAGGGTTAAGTGTTTGTCCTGTCAGTTTTTGAAGGATTGAGACAGTCGACAAAACAAATCTCCCACTTAAGGTTCCTTCAATCCATCCTTTTAGATATAAAATAAGGAATTTATCTTCTGGTAACATTAGAGGCCTTATGTGCCTACTCTGGAAAAATTTAAAAACACTTGTCTGATAAAGTTGAAAAAGGGATTGATTAGAACTGGGGTTTAATATCTCACATAATGTATGGACAACAGGGTCATTTGTATTTGGCCACATTCTGTATGTTTGTAAATTTATTCTTGACATGTTAAGTTTTTAGGGAGATAGGTCATCATATGGTAATAAAGGTATTTCATTATTTGCTTTCTTTGTTTTGGCTAAGACTGAGGCAGGAATGGGAAATTTGTTATTGTGTTGACTTTACAATTGATGGGCATGTTGGAGAGACCATGACAAGAGATTTATCTCTGTTAGGGACATAATTTTTTCTTTCTTTTGGCCAGGCTGTGAACCACAGGGAATCAGTCTAAGCGTCAGACATTTGCCAGTTGCTTTTAGCTCCTTATTAATTCAAATGCCTGGCATTCTTGCATTTTAGTTTAAATAAGAATCTACCATCTTTTGTCCTTTTTTCCTCTTTACATATTTTATATTCTCAAATTTAAATTTTACAATATTTGACTTGTTTTGCATACTTGAACCTTTCTTTTGTTCCTGATTAATTACCAGAGTATAAGGGCAGGTCTGTAAAATTACATATTCCACACAAAGAAGGGTAATTGTCCATCCTCCTTACAATCTACTGTTTAAAATTTTTATTAAACTGTTTTATGATTCTTCCTAGTGACAGTCCTTCTGTAGCAAGAGAAAAATCCTTTGGCAGGAGTGCTGTCTCTGTATGTAGAAGTGCTGCCCCTTACCTGTTCAGACTTTGTACCTATGGATCAACATGTCTTTCTACAAAAGGGATAAACTTGTCTCCTTTGAGACTGGGAGAGAGGAGGATCCCAGGGTTTATACCTTAACTCCTCAGGCTTAATTCCCTCCCTTCTTCAAGTTCAGGGCATAATACACAGAATGTGATTGATAAATGTTCATGAATTAAAATCACTCTAGATAGGAAGACTTTCCTAATTGGAATGTGTGGTTGGTTTCAAGTCTGTGACTGGCCTCATCTGCAGAGATATTAGAGTCTGTTTTGCCTCTTCCATCCTTGGCACCTCCTCCAAGGACAGGTGCTCCCGTGATGGCCTTGCCTTGTAGGTGGGAGAGAACCTGGGAAGTAACTGTGTTGGGGGAACACCTCAGTCCAAACCATTCTTAGGTTTGCTTGAAAGGCACTTAGGGCGACCCCAGTAGTGGTACACTGATGGAGGTTCTTTAGCAGTCCTGTTAAGATCTTTGAGCCTGTTTGAATCTAAGTTTAATTAAATTGACTCCTTCCCAATCAAGATAAGACTTGAAAAGCATTCATCGATTGTGCAGTTTTTCTTTTTTCTTTCTTTGTGAAAAAGCTGAAGAGAAATTGACTATTCTTTGTAATTCGTCTCCCAGGCAGTGTTTAAGACAGATGTCCTTTCTATTAGATTTGTCCTTTCTTCTTTTTAAAGCAGCCAGTTATTTATTTTAAACAAGCCCAAATGTGAGCTCTTCCTTGATGGCCAAGCCTTGGCTAGAATTCTAAAATCTCTCCAGCAAAAACCTGGATTTGCAGGCCACCCTAGTTGGTAGTGCTAGACTGGTTCATCATTCCTGTGGCCATCTCCTGCCTCATGTTTGCTTGCATCATGACAGCTGTCACAGCGTTTTAGAATGATGTATACGTAGTGTACACATATACTCTGTACATATGTATATATGTTTTAGAATGGTCTATATAGTGTATATAATGATGTATGATACAGTTAATACATATGTACTACAACTCCCTTTTACCTTTTTTATTATAACATTAAAAAAATAAAAAACATCAATGTGCCTCAGTTTGGACACTGCTGAGTAGCACATGAGCACTAGGTGAAGTTTTGCACATAGAATTCTCATTCTTCACACTATTCTTTCTTTCTTTCTTTTTTTTTTTTTTTAAGACAAGGTCTCCCTGTGTAGTTCAGGCTGGTACTGAACTCACTACAGAGTCCAGGCTGGCCTAGAACTCATGGCAATCCTCCTGCCTCAGCCTCCTGAGTGCTAGGATTCCAGGCGTGTAGCTGTACACCTCAGCTTCCTAGGTGAGCGCTGTAACTGCTGAGCTAAGCCTACTGCACTTTTCTCAAGTAGGACTAGGCCGGAAAGTCTTGGCGTTGTTTTTAGGTGGCTATGCTCCAGTGCCTGAGAGCGGCATGTTCGGCGCACAGGTTGGGGTTACGCTGCCATTTTTCATCCGATAGTGGAAGTTAGTTGTCTCTTAACCAGGTTAATAACAATAATTATTTTTCTCCTCTTTTGCTTTATTTCTTGCCTCTCATTTGAGAAGCCATACTTACCTTTCCTTGCTTTTAAACTGTTTTCCTAGTTTGTGATGTTTCTCTTATTCGAATATGTCCCCTAAACACCCCCATGTGGCACTGTGATGGGTGACCATCCTCCCCCGCAGGGAAGCTCCTTGAATCCTTAACATCTGTTTCCTTTCCTCGCCTTTGAGTTTCACCTCACTGTTCTCTAAGTTCTGTCCTGTGCTCTTGGTAAAAATCTGCTGGTTAGAAACTTTTTCTTTGTAATACTCCATGTTTCTTCTCATTCTACTTGTGCAACAAGATGGTCATATTTGTCAGCGTGCTTACTGATTATTGCATTCTAGGCACCGTGTTTACAACTTGACCCATTCTTTCAGGCTGTGATTTGGGCTATGGAGGTCTTAGGAGGAACAGGCTAGCATGGCTACCTGGTTTCCCTGCCAGGGTGGACAGACCCAGACCCATATCCCATGGAATGATGATCAGCCTCTTGGGAATGGGTGTTACCCAGGATGAACATGTCAGAATAGTTTTATCTGCTTGAGATGATTGGTTGTTTATAGGACCTTAGTTTATTGTTCTACTAGAATTTTATTTTTCAGGGCTCTTCCTTGGAAAACAACCTAGGTGTTTGAATTTTTCTTTAGGAGTAAAGTTGAAAAACTTGTCCGTCAGCTTAGTGAGTAGTTAGCAACCACAGAGTAGGATGAAGACTGTAAGAACTTTTTAAAAAAACCTTTAGGTGGCACTGAAAATCAAGCCTGGGACTTTCACACTGAACCACATCTGTAGTCTTTATCCTGTATTTTTTGTTTATTTATGTATGCTTTGATTTACTTTTCTATTAGTTAATTAATAGATGTCTTTATTTGAGACAGAGTCTTCCTAAGTTGCTAAATTGCTGAAGCTGGGCCCAAGACTTAGAATCTTCATGTCTCAACCTCCCAGAGTGCTGGGATTACAGATTGGCACCTGCCTTTTCTTTGTATTCAGAGTAGTTTGTCTCTAAGTTTTGTAATATTCTGAGTTTCTTGTGTTAGTTTTTCCCACTTTTCCCATTTTAGTGATTATAAACCTTCTAAATTTGAAGCATTCTGCTTTTGCTGCCTGTAGCAAGCATGAGAGGGAGTGTGGAGATGACCTGTCCTGTGTTTTCATGAATCCATAGTGACAGTAAGTAGTGGCAGCTTTGTAATGGAAAGGGACGAGTGGAGAGTTCCTGGGACCTCCTGGGACCTGACTAACAGGCTGCTTCTGGCAGGGAGGTGTCCAGAAGATGACCCACTGAGGTTCTTCTGCGGTTTAATTTTTGCGATTTACTAGTCTGTGGAACTCTGTAAGCCTTAATGGTTGCATTTTATTCTGACCTGGCTTATTATTTAGTGATGCATTTAGTGTTTGGCGGGGACGTTCCAGGAGAGTACAGTAAAGCTAAAGATTCCTCTCTTCATCGTTGCCTTTCAAGGGACGGATTTCAAAAACATTGTCTTCAGTCTTTTGATAAAGTGGAAGAGACCTGCTAATTCTGGTTTTCTGGTGTGACCACAGTTTGAGTTGCCTAGTATGTAGGCTTATTAAGGGCTCTCTGGAGAAATAGAACCAACAGGATATAGATAAATGGATGGATGAAAGAGATTTAGTGTAGGAATTGGATCACGTGGTTATGGACACTGAGAAGTCTCATGATATGCATCCTAGAGATCCAGGAAATGTGATGCTGTGATTCAACCCCTGTTCCCAGGTCCGAGAGTCTGACAATTACATTTGCGGTGGGTGGGTGTTAAAAATTCCAGTATGGATTTTAATGGCTGAGAATTGAGAGTGTAGATATCCGAGGGCAGGAGAAGATGGATGTCTGACCAGTAGCCAAGAGCTAATTGCCCTAATGTGAATTCATGACTCTCATATGTGCCATGTTTGGTAATCTTAATTGTCAGCTTAACTAGATTAATAGACTCCTAGAAGTTGGGCTCAGTGTTGCAGCGTCCTCTGAGAGGCTGAGTCAGGAAGATCCCACGTTTAAGCTCAGCCTGGGCAACTGAATGAATGAGCAAGATCCTGTTTCAAAAAAGCAATGCTAATAAATGGGCTAGAGATGTAGTTCCATGTGAAGGCCCCTGGCTTGATGACCAAACATTCTACTTCCAGAGAGAGAAAGAGTTTTCGAGAACTGATTGGGTCATGAGGTTGCTGTATACTTCAGTGGATTAATTTCTTGGTATTTATGGTTGTAAATTACCTTACTCTTGGCATGTGTACCTCTGCTGGTACTCTTCTCTGTGCTGTGCTTTTGAACCGCCATGGAGTGTGTACTGTTGCTCCATCCTGCTCTTCTGCATGATGCTTTTTGTCTTAAAGCCAGCCAACAATGAAACCTCTGAAACTGAGACAAAATAAATTTGTTTTCCTTTAATTAGTAAGCGTGAGTTATTTTGTCTCAGCAGTAGGAAAGCAGACCAAAGCATGTGCCCTCTTTTAGGGAAGGGCCATTCCACATGTTGGACTGTGCTGGGTTACTCTGCTGTTCTATTTTGTTCTGACCCTCGGTGGGGTGGACTGGAGGATGACCTCCCACATTAGGGCAGGCCACCTACATTATTCAGGTCACTGATTTAAGTGTTAATTCCTTCTGGAGTCACCCTCATAGGCACAGAAGAAATAATGCTTCGCTAACTGGCTGCAGCTATCATTCCGTAGGTCAGTCAAATTGGCACACAAAATCATCATAAAATAATTAAAAAGTGTGTGTGTGTGTGTGTGTGTGTGTGTGTGTGTGTGTGTGTGTGTGTGTGTGTGTTTCTAATGCTAGTTTGGCTTTCCTTTGAAACTGTTGGTAATTATTTTGAGTTGTCATGTCTAGGGAAGATTGTATATAGGACTCTTGGACCTTCAGAACTTTAGTATTCCTAATTAAAACTCTTCTAAGAATAATATTTGGATATTTGACATGTGCTCGGAGCTGTGCCCACTGCTTCATGTAGACTATCTCAGTGGCTAAAACAGCTTTGTATGGGTGATATTGTCCACATTTTATAGATGTGCCAACTGAAGCATGGATAGGTAAGTTGATCTTCTCAAGTTAGATGGTTTATAGGTTGGTTTGTGGGTTATAGAATCTGGCTTCTGGCCCAGGACTATGACTCTGGACCTGACTGCTAGCTAAACGTCACAGACAGCTTAAATGGTTCTGTTTGGCAGTAGAGTTGGTGTATGTACACCTTTGTAGTACCATTGATTTAGGAGACTGGCTCACCTTGAACCATTTCTCTAGATATGTTTGACTGATGGGGAAATACAGTAACTGAGAAATTTCACTTAATACTTACTATGTACAAGTAACTAAGTGTGGAAGGAAGGACTTTAACATGTCACTTTTCTCTCACCCAGTAGTTGTAGAAGTGACCAAAGGTGGTCAGGCTTAGACTTGTAGGAGTCTTAAGTTATTTCTCAGTCAGATCCTCTTTGCTTGTGCGCATTCTTGAGATTGACAGTTTGATCCTGGAGTCCTAAATGAAGGGGATAAGAACGTACAGGGCAGAGAAGCAGTGTTTTGGTTGAGTCTTCATCTGAAGTGGAAATAATTCATGATGTCTTTGCTTTCTTTTGAGGGACGGACTGCCATTCCTACCTCTTACTTGGTAAAGAGCAGAGACCAACAAGGAGAATGTAAAATGCATATTGTGAGAATCAGTGGATAGGGAGATCCACATTGGCTTTTGTCCTAGTTACTTTCCTGATGCTGGAATACAATGCCTGACGCTCACAACTTCAGGGAGGAAAAATTTATTGTATTGTATTTGTTTATTTTTATTTGAACATGAGTGTACTGTAGATTCATTAGTTAATTACTTACAACGTGGACAACTTGTCCATGTATGTATTATTTTTGACCAATTTTTCCTTCCCCATACTCTTTCTTCCCTACCCCACAACTCTAGCTCATAGTTTCTAAAGGTCTCAGTCCATTAATGGGTGGCCGGCAGGGGAGGAAGAAGGCCTAGCTAGAGAAAAGCTGTTGATCCCATCTCAACAGAAAACAGAGGGGGAGAAAGGCAGAACTAGTGAGGGAAGAGTATGCCCTTCCAGGTCATGCCTCGGTGACTTACATCATTTGGCCAGAGCCCACCTCCTAATAGCATTTAAACTCATCAGTGGATTAACTGATAAAATTAACCCACAGGATCCAGTCACTTTCCAAATACACGAAGCTTTGGGTGAATATTCTAGATTCAAACCATGAGACTTAGGAAATCACCACACATCTGGCCTTTGCTTTTCTGACTATTGAAATGCATTTTGAACTAGAGAATCTGTAAGCCCTCTTCAAGTGCTTGAATACTATGATATTATGAATTCCTACAAACCAAAGATCACTGATTTGTGCTTTTTTTGTGTATCACAGGTGTTAATGAAGCCCGGTAGTTTTATTAGGATAGATTTATTGCATAATAGTAAGGATAGGGCTGTCTTGTTGGTGTGAAGGAACGAGGCTGCCCATGAATAGTGTCTGTCCTGCCTGGGTCCTGAGCTTTGCTTGCCTTTTCTCACTGCTCTTGGCAGCACTAATTGCTCCTCACATACCGGTTGAGACTTGCCCTTCTTCCCCAGGGCTCATCCCAGTAGTGGGACCTACAACTCTCATTGTGTAGACTGGGTTTGTTTCTGTCCCTGAGTTCTTATTTTTAAGGCTTGAACATTGAGGATGTCATTTAGTACATGGACTCTGGTGGTCTCTTGGCATGTCCCTGGCCCTTTTTCTGTCACAGGAATATAGATTTTTTTTTTAAGCTCCAACTCCATGAGTAGACAAGCCTGCTTGTTTCAGTTTCTGAGTGTGTGAGGAATCTGCAGAGTGTTCATCAATTTAGGAACAGGCTTAAAAAAAAAAAAAGATAGTCTCTTTTTTTAGAGGCAGAGGTCTCGCTCTGTAGTCCAGGCTGGTCCTGAAGTCACTATGGTGCCCAGACTGGCATTGGACTCAGGGCAATCCTCCTACCTCCTCGGCCTCCCAGGTGCTGGGACTACAGACCTGCACCACCTCACCCATCTTATGTAGTTCTGGGGAATTGAGTTCAGGTACTTAGCGCTTGACTTAAGCTTTAACCTCTGAGATTTCTCTAGCCAGTAAAGATATTCTTGATGCCAGTGTGTGCATACAAACACACACGCACATGTGCTTTTTTATTTTCAGACGTTGTGTAGTAGATTTTGCATTATATGGTTATTTTTCTTGCCTGCATTCTCCCCACCTTTTACTGCTTTGCCTTTGTTACCACATTTATTAGTGCGTTCCTTGGCACTGTTGTTCCCTGCTTTCACATTAGCTTCCCTGTGCCACCTCATACTGCACTCACTATCTGGGGAGGGGGACCTCTGGTCAGGAACCTACATTAGTGGGAAAAGCCCTTTTCAGGTTGTAGTTGCCTTTGACATGGTTCCTGCAATATAAGCAGGAGTGCAAGTAGACTTCTAATATGTTTGATAGATAAATTGGGAGTAGAAGTTAGGGGTACTGTATGAGTTTATCCAGAAGATATCAGGGATTCAGAAGGATGGCACACAGGCCCTGTGTGTGGCAGCTGCTCATGTGCCATTCTATGACAGGGCCCTGGAAACCTTAAACTCTGCTAATAATATTTTATGGTTTTATAGTCTTATGGTATTATTGGCCTTTTGTACATACCGGTGTTCTTCATTGGCTGAGACAAAATTTCACCAGCTACTATAAAAGAGCAATTCATTTGCCTAAGTTTACAAAAGGTCTCAAAAGATTTGTTTTTCATCAGTGGGTTTATTTAGATTTCATACTGAGTAAGTAATCTCTATTGTCAAGAATACTGATTTTTGCCCCTCGTTGTTGCTAAATTGTGCTGTGTATGTTCTATTAGACAGTGACCTGCAGCATTTGGATCAGCTGCCAAGGAATGTCTGGGGGAATCTACTGGAAAAAAAAAAAAAACTGCTGAAAATGATTAGAAAAGAGAGACAACCCACCAAAAATAAGTCCAGTAATAGTAAATAACATTTGCTGAACATGCCAGATTCTTTAGTGTTTTAAGTTCTGTATTACTTCCCACAGTTTCCTGATAGGGTCATGAGGGTGATCCCTGTTTCCAGCAGGAGGAAGTGAGGCTTAGAGTTGGAAACTCATTAAGTTCCCTGAGGTCACCCAGAGGCTGGAAGTGACGGAGCCAAGACTTGTGGGGAGCCAGCTGGACTTTGGAGCCTGTCTTCGTAACCAGTGTATTGTAATGGTCAAGAGACATCTGTCAGTAAGATATGCAAGTTGAAATCCTGAGGTGTCACTTTCACTTCTCAAGAGTACAAGGTGACTTTTGACTAGAAGAGGGTGTGTATGGTTACATTAATGGGGTGCATGTCTTCTTTTGAACAAAGGTTTAGGTAACATGGTGATGCAGGGTTGTAATCCCAGCACTTTGGGAAGCTGAGGTAGAAGTTCGAGACCAAACTGGGAAACTTAGCAACATCCTGTCTCAGAAAAAATATATGGAGATGTAGCTTGATTTGAGGGCTGTGCGTTCAGTCTCCATTATCCCCACCCCCAAAAACAACCAAACAAATGTAATTTATTTTATACCTTTTGAGATCATTAACCAAATCAGTCACATTATTAATGCTGCCAAAATGGTGATACTACAGTATAATTGTATTATTTCTGTTCATTTATTAGCCTGA
>PVKB01008283.1:6852-18843 GCA_004027205.1 Ctenodactylus gundi | reverse complement strand
AGTCACTTTATTTTCTAGGTCTGACCTTCTATTCTGAAGATGTTTAATGTGTTTGCTTATTATTTCCTGTGTGTTTTTCACTTCCTGAATATCTGCATTCAATTTTTCTATATCTCTATTGTGTTATTCTTTAATTTTTTGTATTGCCTTCATTATCTTCTGGTATATTTCTTCTGTGGTCTCCTCTTTTAGCTTTTCATGGCTTGCTTTTTGCTTAGCTATGTGTTGGTGTAGCTCTTGCACTGTCTGTTTTATTTCCTGCTTTAATTCCTGTTTTAATTCACTGAATTTCTGGGCCCAAAAGTTGCCATCATTTTTGCCATATTCATCTTTATTTACCCTGACTTCATCTCCTGGGGTTTCAGGTCTTTTTGTAGATTTGTGCCTGTGCTTCCCCATTTCTTCTTTGGTCTCCTCTAATTTCTTTTCAAGGCTTGCTTTTTGCTTAGTGTTGCTGTAGCTCTTGCGCTGTCTGGTTTTTCCTGCTTTGCTTACTGCTTTAATTCCAGCTTTAATTCACTGACTATCTGGGCCCATAAGTCTCCATCCTTCTTGCCCATCTCTTCCTTGGGTTCTTCTTTGGGTTCTGCAATTTCAGCACCCCTTGCACCCTCCCCTGGGGAGTCAGATCTTTTTGTATAAGATTTGTTACTCTGTTTCCCCATGGTTCTGCTACCTCTGACTGTCTCTGGTGCGCAGGAAAGAGAATGTCTCCTGCGGATGTCACTGCCTGCGATGGCTGTTGAGCCCTGTTTCTGATCTGGGATCCCGGGGCCTTTTCTAGGGGGAGCGCACGCTGCATTTGTAGTACACACACCCGTGGGTTGGTGCTTCTTCGGCAGAGGCCACCCACTCCCAATAATTCCCACTTATCCGGATCCGCGCTTATCTCGGGTTAAGATTCTGGCCTCCGGATCTTGTGATCTGTGGGTGCCGGCAGCTCGGGGCCGTGCCGAGTCGGCTGCTTCTTTCCTCCTCTTCCAATGTTACTTCAGGATTTCTGACCCGCCCGCAGCCTCCTCTCCCATTGTTGTGTGCTCTGTCCTCTCCCAGCTCTATTCTGTCAGATATTCAGGTCCCCGCGAGCTTTCCTCCGGGAGCTGTTTGCAGCTGGCTGCAGTGGCTTTCTGGACCGCAGGGATTTTTTTTTTCCCCCTCTGGTTTCGATGATCCTTTGGAATTTCTGGCTTCCCACTGGTCGCCTTTCAGTTTCTGGGGATGCTCCTCTCTTTCCTAGCTACACCAAACACGCTGTTTCTAACTTTCTTCTTGAGTTTTTAAGTGAGTTGATGAGGAGACTTTGTGCAGTGCTGTTACTCAGCCGCCATCTTGACTGGAAGTCGTGGTATAGTTTTAACTTTGTTTTATTGTAGCAATTCACTTATTAGGTCACTGATGAAAATTTATCCTAAGAGAACTGATTGATGTAAAGATAACCCTATGAATGTACAAGTATGTACCTTCCAGTATTCAGCTAAGTCATTTGAAATTTAACTTTTTTTTTCTTCTTTCCCAAATTTACTAGTCTTTTGAACTACATGCTTGTAGGTATTTTCTAATGTGAACTGGTAGGTAAGTCCAGGTTTAAGAATAGCAACAAAGATATAGCAAAATATAGAAAAACAAACCTTTTGGTAAAAATCCCAATAAAGGGATTGGTTGGATTCAGAGAAGAGGCATCAAGATTTAACTACTGTGACCCATTCGAGGAATAGGAAGCTGAGTTAGAGTGGTGACTTAAGGGAAATGATCTAGGTGTGGAAGATTCATATGTTAAGTACTGTATGGTTTCTCTGACTTGCAAAACGCAGAACACAGACATTCTATAGAACCACGTGAAGTGATAACCAAAGTTGGGGGAAGGGATAGGGAGGGGGTGGGAGGTTCAAAAATGGGAAAGGGATTGTAAAGTCGATATGATACATATGTGCATGAAATACCCAAATTCATTGTTAGTACTATATATTACATATGTATATTAATAAAAATAGTGGGAAAAAGAATGGTGGGTTTTGACTTCTCCCATTCTAAATGTCTGCTGTACAGAATGGAGAATAAACTAAGAAGAGTCGCTATGAGCCCCTCCTTCCTGCAGAGGGGCTGTCTGCCTCATGGGCAGGATGGGAACTGGGTGGCAGGAGCGAAGGTGGTAGAAGATGGAGAAGATCTGGAGAAGATTGGTGGCTGTGAGAGGCACCCGTATCTCAAAAGTGAAAGGAAATTAATATGGGTAGAGACAAGGAAAAGTAAGATAAGGAAATCCAGAATATGAGAAGGGAAATTCTGACAGAAAGATTGAAGTCTGGTAAGTTGTCCAAACCAAACAGACCAGGTCCCCTTCCCTAATACCACTGTGCTCCAACAGGGAGGGGATATGGGTGATGTGGTGTCAGACATTCACCCCTAGAAACAGAAAAGCCAGGAAATTAACAGGTGCATTTGCCAGAGGACACTGGCCAACTTGAATTCTGCAAGAGAAGTTGGTCTGGAGTTTCCCAGGTTGGGTGAAGTGTCTCACAGGGGCCCTGGAATATCTCCGGGGGAGCCTCCCCTGTGAGTCTTAGCCAACCCTGGGGAGGACCAGAGCAAGCTCTTCCCTGGGGTGGGCTCCTTGATCTCACTGGGGCCTCCAAATGTACCCTAGGAGGCAGTGACACACAGGGGAAGCGTCACTCACAGAGGAGAGGTTGGGAATCCTTTATTCAGCCAGCAACTGAGAACAGGCTCATGCCCCAAACAATCCCCAGTCCTGAAGGACAAGGATGGGTAGGACCACGAGAATTCAACAGAGAAGGATAACACCTGTACATAAGGGGAAGGGCGGGGGTGGGGAAGTTGCAAAACAGAATGAGCGGCAGTAAATCACAGAATCAGATGGTAGTAAACTAACAGTTATTTAAGACTTGAGCCTTATGCCTGATCTCAGGCAGAGATTTCTGATAACAGTCTGGTGGGTGGGAAGTCAGGTGAGGGTGGTCATGAGACAGCTATATGGGCTGTAATTTATGTACACGGGGAAAGTGACTGGGGCCAAAAAGATGTCAGGGGGAATCTAGAATGGCAGAGATCTTGCCACGTCACTTGCAATTCTCCTGCCTCAGCCTCCTAAGTTTCTAGGATTGCATGCTTGTGCCATGGGGCCCAACTAAAATAAATTTTTAAAATTACAGTTTTCTTTGTCTCCTTTCTATTTCTCCCATCCTACTTCAAGATGATAAAGAAAAACAGAAAAGGCATCAAAGAACTGCATCAGGAATAAAAAAACAAATAGTACATTACTGTTGTGGCCTGCGCGACAAGTGGTTGAGTGAGGATCTGGATCAGAGGTGCAGTTAACGTCCACCCAGGTGGACTTACGGAACCGTGTCATGGACAAAACAATTGTGTTTTCAGTGCAAGTTTCTGATATCCCAGAGAAAGCAAGAGGATGTGCTTAAAGTAACACTCTTGGGAGATCTTACACAAGCAATTTGCATGTAGTGAATATTTTTTTTTTGAGACAGGGTCTTCCTCTGTAGTCCAGGCTGGTCCTGAACTCAAGATGGAGCCCAGGCTGGCTTTGGACTCATGGCAATCCTCCTGCCTCAGCCTTCTGAGTGCTGGAATTACAGACATGCACCACCACGCCTGGCTTATGTGGTGCTGGGGAATCGAACTTGGGTACTTAGTGCCTTAGCAAGCACCTTGCAAGCGCTTTAGCCACTAACTATTCCTCCAGCCCTGTAGTGAATATTATGAATCAGATTTTAAAAAATTAGTTACCAATTGTCTACTCAGAAAACACAGTTCCTTAATACTGCCCTCCTACTCACTTTCTTAGGAAAATTAGCTGTTCCCTTGACCTTTTTTGTGTTGAAATCATCTTCCTCCTGCGCATGGCAGTCTTCTGCCTGAATTATTAAAGTTCAAAGGAATTTCCCTATTCTAATTAAGTCAGGTGTGCTGTAGAAAGGAGCTGTAAATCATCTGGATTTCCACACATTACTGTAGTCCTTTTTTTTTTCTTCAGACAGATTCGCACTCTGAGTTCAGGCTGGTTCTGAATTCACTATGTACCTCATGCTGGCCCTCAAACACTCAGGAATCATCGCCTGAGCATCTTGAATGCTGGGAATACAGCCCAGCACCATATAAAGCTGGGCGTGGTGACTCACACCTGTAATCCCAAGCCAGCATGGGCTACATCAGTAAATTCAGAACCAGCCTGAGCTATCGAGCAAGACCCTGTGTCAAAAAAAAAAAAAGAAAAGAAAAGAAAAGAAAAGAAAAGAAGAGAAAAGAAAGAGGGCTGGGGGAATGGTTTAGTGGTTAAGGTACTTGCCTAGCAAATGCTAAGTCAAGTGCTAAGTATCGATTCCCCAGCATCACATAAAGTCAGGTGTGGTGGTGCACGCCTGTAATCCCAGCATTGGGTAGGCTGAGGCAGGAGGATTGCCGTGAGTCCAAGGCCAGCCTGGGGTCCATACTGAGTTCAGGATCAGCCTGGACTACAGTGCAAGACCCTGCTTCAAAAAAGAGCATAATTATTGTATAGAGTGTTGCTCAGTCACTAGGTTGCCCAGGCTGTGCTGGGACTTGTGATTTTCCTGCCTCAGACTCCCTTACAGGCCTGTGCAACTGGGCCCAGCTACTATGAACTTTATGCTAAAGCCCCCGAGTGCTGGGATTACAGGCACGCGCCACCATGCCTGGCTTTATATGGTACTGGGGAATGGAACTCCAGGTTTTGCACTTGCAAGGCAAGCACTTTAGCCCCTGTGTCATTCCTCCAGCCCTAGGCCTAGTATTGCGGTCTATTTTTTTTTTTCCTTTTTTTTTTTTGAGACAGGGTCTCACTTTGTAGCCCCCATCAGTCCTGAACTCGCTGGGGTAGCCCAGGCTGGCCTTGGACTCAGCACGATCCTCCTTCCTCTGCCTTCCGAGTAGTGGGATTACAGGTGTGCACCACTATACCCAGCTTTATGTGACGCTGGGGAATCGAACTCAGGGCCTTGTGCTTGCAAGGCAAGTGCTTTAACGGCTGTGTCATTCCTTCAGCCCTCAGGTCCGTTTTATAACAGCACCGGTCCTACTCACCAGGCTCCACTTTCATGACTTTATTATCACCCAGAGCCCCATCTCCTAAGATCATCACATTGGGGCTTAGGATTTCAACACGTGAATCAGGGTGGGCACATGCAGTTCCTAACACCTGCCTCAGTTACCCATGCCTGCAATTTAGGAGTCATTCTAGACATTTCCACTGTCTTTCATCTATATTCCGTTTTGTAGTTGAGACAGCGTGTTGCTGTGCTCTCCAGGCTGACCTCAAGCTGATGATCCCCAAGTGCTGGGGTTGCACGCATGTACCTTTTCTTTTTGAAGAGATGTTTTTCTATAATGCCCAGGCAGGTCTCTACTCCTGCCTCAACATCACAGAAGCCAAGACTACAGACATATGCCACTTTGACCATTTGTCTTGTCGTGTGTGTGTGTGTGTGTGTGTGTGTGTGTGTGTGTGTGTGTGATGGTCTCTCTGTAGTCCAGACTGGTTCTGAACTGGCTTGTTAGCCCAGGGTGGCCATGTACCCACAGCAATCCCCCTGCCTCAGGAACCCAGAGCCTTTGCACAAAGTGACAGCACATACATCCCAGGCTTTCTTTCATTTTTAGTATTTAGTTATTTATTTTGAGACAGGGTCCCATTCTGTAGCCCAGGCTGGTCCTGAGCTCGCTGGTGTAGCCCAGGTTGGCCTTGGACTTAACCACAGTCCTCCTGTCTCAGCCTCCCAGTGCTGGGATTACAGGCATGCACCACCGTGCCCGGCTTTCTTTCATTTTTATTTTTGAGGTAGGGTTTTGCTATGTCACCCGGACCGGGCTCAAACTTGAGATCCTTCTGCCTCAGCCTCCCAGAGTTCTAGAACTACAGGCCCATGTGACTGGGTCCCAATCCCCTACTGAATCAGTTCACATCACTTTTACCATCCTTACAGATTCCTATCTCCAGGCTGGCACAACTTCTGACGGGCTTCCCCAGGGCGAGGCCATGCCTCAGTCTCCAACCTCACGTTTAGTTACTGCCTCACACCTTCCACCTTATCTTTTTCAAATATAACCCCCTCTGCATTAACGTCCTCAGGGACATCCGCTTCCACCAACAGGCAGGCAAACCTCCCCAGACCCTAGTGTCTGGGACGCGCTGGGTGTTTTACTCCCCCTCACTGCCAGGATACGGAGCACTTCTTTTCCTTTTCCAATCCTACTCAAGTCTGAATTCTCCCATGGAACTTTCCCGGGTTTCTCCAGCGCCACCATGCCCGGTTTCTGTGGTGCCGGGGAATCAAAGCCAGGGCCTCGCACTGCCTAGCCAAGGGCTCTGATCACGGGGCTACACCGCCCAGACCCACTTCCTCCATTTAAAAAAAACCTCTCAGCTCACGATGCTTTCACACACCCTTTGCATCTGCTACTGTATTCTTTCACTACTGCTGTTGTCGGGTCCCTTCCGGCAGGACAGCGCGGTAGCAGCTTTCCCGACCTCTGACCCTTCCTCCCGCCTCAGCACTTGGCCACGCGCTCGGCGACCCCTGACGGCGCCCTTCAAAAAGTAGACGTTCCAGGCCTGGAGGAATGGCTCAGGGTTAAAGCACGCGCAAAGTACCTGAGTTCGATTCCCCTGTGTGTGGTGGCGCACGCCTGTAATCCCAGCACTTGGGAGGCTGAGGCAGGAGGATTGCAGCGAGTCCAAGACCAGCCTGGGCTCCACAGTGAGTTCAGGACCAGCCTGGGCCGCAAAGCGAGACTCTCTCTCAAAGAAAAAAGAAAAAAAAAAAAATAGACGTTCCTGTGAGCGGATCCGCCTGCCTGGGGACGCCATGCTCCCGTCAGACACCTAACCGCCCAGAGCCGGGAGGTTGCGCGCGGTGGGTGGTGGGTGGTGGGTGGGGTGGGGGCTGGGATAAAAGCGACCCGGCCCCGCCCCGCCACGCCCAATCCCTGCGCGCGCCTGCGGGGCTGGTGTGCGCAGGCGCGCTGGCGCCCCGGCGCGCGCGCGGGGACGGTCGCCCGGGCCTCCCGTTGCTGGTGCTGGGCTGACGGACCGGCGGGCGGGACGGCCGGCCAGGGTGTGGTCAGAAGCTCCTTAGACACGCTCACCTGGCCAGAACAAACAAAAAGCCTGTGGGAGCCGCTGAGGCTTGGCCTGGCCCGAGCGGGGCCGGTCCGGGTTCACCCCTTACCCCAGAAGTCGTGGCCTGGCAGCATGGCCACACCTGTCCCCGACCCTCCTGCTCCCTGCTGAGTCTTCATTCACTTCTTTTAGCCCTGTCTGGAGGCTCCAGGTTCCGGGAGCAGCTCAGCGCGGTGCCTGTGCGCGGAGCGTCCCTGCTGCCTGGTGCCAGCTCGGCCCTTTGCACCTTCCCTCTCCGGGAGGCTCTAGCTGGCCGCCGTCAGCTCCCCTCCCGTCCCTGCCTGGGGTCCGTCCTGCTCAGCTTATGCTGACACCACGGCCACCCTCTACCCTACTACACCTGCAAACAGGCTCATGACCCTTGAATAACGTCAGGATAGGGTTTATGTTTTCAAGGTGGGCGTCCACTAAATCTTGCATAGTACATACAGGCAGAAGTTCAGTAAATGGATATTGAATAAGTCAATTCATGAATTCCAGAGGTGAAGATTTTAAAAATCAAATAAATAAAGTACCAGTATGGGTTGTGACATTCTGGGGGTCATCAAGGATATGAACCATCTTATGTTCAATGGGGAGCCTGAAATAACAGGGTGGAACTCCTCTGTAAATTTGTAAGTTCAAGGTTGCAAGTAGAGAAGTTCATCTAGTCAGTTCTGGTCCCACCACAGCCTACGCTTAGTGGGGGGGGGGGGGGGGGGGGGGGGGGGAGGCAGGACGAGGGCCTCGGCGGCCACCACTGAAGGAAACTCAAGTAGAGTTAGGAGGGTGTGTTTGTGTGTTGCAGACAATGAGGATGCCAGATCCAAGAGGTGTTTACTGTAATGACTGTTCCAGAGGGTGGGGTCGGGTGGGGTGGGGTTCCCCATCCACCAAGGCTCTGGGGTGACTCATTCTTCCTTGGACTCAGGGGTAGGGCTGACATTTGTTCCCTGCGTTGGGCCCTGTTCCCCCTGGCCCTGGGCATCTTCAGTGTCTCCAGCCACGAGGGCCACGTTCCTCAGGTAATTGATGTTAAAGCAGTTGGTCTGTTCATCTCCGGGCCTCAGGTCACAGCAGAAGGCAGAATCTCTCCAGAAACTCCGTCGGGGACCACACAGATCATCAATGAAGGCTAATTTCTGGTGGAGGACAGCGAAACAGAGATGTTGGCCAGGGGCGGGGGGCAGAGTCAGGCGTGAACACGTGGGTGCCCAGAATCCTCCTCTGCCAGCTTCTACAGATCTCCTTCTGAGCCCCTTTCCGCGGCCCACAGTGCCTCCCCAGCTGGATTCCTCGTGACTGACAGATGTGCACATCTGGAAATGCCAGAAGCTTGACGCCCAGAGAAGGCATAATAGGAGCTTAGAAGCAGGGAGCAGGCCAGGTCAGGAATGAGAGCGTCTGGAACCATGACAGCGGGTCTCTCCCAGGAGTCCCCATTATTTCTGCGGGCTAGCCCGAGGCCTTGCAGAGAAGGGGCCGCCTCCAGTTCCAGCCCCCCCACCGCCCTGCATTCCTCCGCGGACTGTGACCCCTCTCCCCGCGCTCACTTCCTCCTCGGCGCAGCAGGCCTGCTCTGGAAATGGCAGTTTGCAACAGCGGCCCGTCATGTTGTGGATCAGCCCGGGGATCTGTTTACTGTGTGGATGCAGAAGAGGCAGGAAGGAAGGAGTCAGGATCTCTGGCACTCCCTGGCTCAGCGTGGTACTGGAGATTGCAGCTTTGCTCTCTCCAAGGGCGCCCCAGTAGGGAGGATTTGGGGAAGAATATTAGGAAAGAATATTAGGGAAGACTCACTGCTTGGTGATAACTCTTTGGTTTCCACAGATGTGGCCCATGAGGTTGGGTGTGACTCGGCTGAGGTCAAGAGTCAAGATGTCGCGGTCATAGTTGGGATAGGGGGCCCTGTGTGAGAAGCACTCGTCCCGGGCAGGGCTGGGAGGGTAGTGGCAACACGAGTGCTGGTGGGTCTTTATCGCCTGCTCCCGGCTACAGTAGCTATCCAGGGTGTCCTCCCACTGTGGGCAAGAAAGGGAAGTTGGAAGCCTGGACATGTTACCCCTTCTGGCCTTACTGCCTTCCCTATCACCCCAGCTTTGACATGAGGGGCTCCGGCCCCGGGAGCCGGGGTGGGGGGGGGGCAACACAAAGAACCAAAAGGCAAGGAGGCAGCTGTGGATGTGTGGGCTCGGGAAGGCGGAAGGGAGCAACACTAGGGGGAGAGGATTAGGTGGAGCCAGAGGTGGACAGCTGGGTGGCGGCCAGCAGGTGCATGCGTGGGGTCACGGGTGGACGCGGCCAGGACTGCAGTATGAAGGCTGGAGATGAACAGACTCAGATGGTGGACACGTGGACGGACGACAGTCACAAGCGGACGAACGTGGACGCGCTCACACAGCAGGGAGGTACACGGAATCAGAGGTCGGAGCCGCACAGGCAGGCAGGCAGCTCGTGGGGGGGCAGGGACGCCCACTTACGGCCTTCCATGTGCAGGTCTGGTTGTGCCCCTGGCGGCAGCAGCGCTGGAACTCCGCCTCCAGCTGAGCCAGAGCGCGCAGCTGCCTTTGGACAGGGTCGGTGGGTGGGAGGTTGCGTGGGATAGAGCGGAAGCGTCTCAGGTGGCAGATGTTCTTGATATTGTCCGGGGTGGGCAACCCAGGGGGAAAAGGCAACTCGAGCCCCAGGGAAATGCCAGGCTGGTGGCTGGGGCAGGCCCGGAGCTGGTAGTATGGCCGAGGAGCCTCCTTCTGGAAGCAGGAGAATCGAGCCTCCCCCTGCCGTCTGCAGCACCCGTGGGGCCGGGTCTTGACCGAGAACTCGGCCTCACAGAACCGGGTCATTGCATCCTCCCACTAGAGCAAAAGAGGCAGGTCAGCCTAGACGCCCACGGACCGCCTTCCTGCCTTCCTCCGGGTTCCGGAGAGGCCCCTGGGCCGGCAGGTAAGAAAGCAGCCGGGGCTGCCAAATGCTGTCCTGGCAGGCTCGGGAGCCCGTGTCGGGGCAACAAAAGGAACCTGGGGTCCCTCCGTTCCGGGCCTAGGTAGGTGTTCAGCCCTTAAAACACACACATCCTGCCCGGGCGTTAGAGGGCACCCCAGCACCAAGCGCCCAACCCTTACCACGAGCTCGGCACATTCTAGGCGGTGTGTGTGGCTGCGGCAGCGGCAGCAGCGGGAATATCCAGTCTCCAGCATGTTGAGGGTCTCACCCTGGCGACTGAGGTGGGAGAAGCCAGACTGCGGCAGGTTCCAGGGGCCGTATACCACATGTGCACGCTCGGGAAGGCAGATCTGGTTCAGATTGTCCGGGGAAGGCCGCCCGGGGGGGAAGCCATCCAGCCGGTGGCCCCACCCGCCTCGGAATTGGCCTTGTTGGCAGTGCTGGGCGGGACTCCAGGACTGGGGCTCTGCAGGGCTCTGCGCCGCGGACTGAGTTGGTTTTTCTAGAACGGGGACAACAGAGTGAGCAGAGGAGACTCCCAGAGCCAGACCAAGGCTGGACAAGATGGAAGACTGGAAGACCAGGGTTGAGGGGAAAGGGCTAGAGGACAGAGTGCGGCGAGGGGCGAACCGTGCTCCTTAGCTTCCGTGTCGCTGACTAGGAAGGGAAACAAGAGCCGAGCGCGGAAGGGGTCGCCCTCCGGGCCGCCCCTCCCTCCGGAGCGTGCCCGCGCTGCTCCCCAGGGGGCTCGCTCACCCTGCCTCTGCGGGGGCTGGAAGACCTCCTCCTGGCCTTGCTGAGGCGGGTCTGCTGGGGAAGGAGGACACGTGTAAGCAGAACGCGCGCAGTTCTGGACGTCTCTAGGGGAGAGGCACCTGAGGCTGGCTGCCACGCATGGCGAGGAACTCAGTAGAGAAGCAAGTGAAAATCGGCGCTGCTTTCTGCTGTTTAGCCACATCACCACCACACTGGCATTATTTTGTTAATTTTACCGGTGAAGAAACTAAGGGGTAGGGAGGAGAGAACTCGTTCGGGATTACACCGCTGGTCAGCGGCCGAGCACCGGCCTCAGGCCCGGGCCAGCCTGGCGTGCGGGAGAGCGGAGGACAGAAAGAGGCGCTTACTTTCCTTCTGTTCCCTCTGGCGCTGGGGACGAGGCAGCGGTCCTTGCAGGGGGATGGCTTCCCGAGGGAGGTAAGGATCCACTGCAAGACGGGGTGGGGCAGGCGCACGGGGTCAGACTAACGTCAGCCGGCTCCCAGGAGGAGGGGCCGGAATGAAAACAAACTGACCTTTCTTTTCAACAGGGCGCTGGGGTCGGGGCAGTTCTTCTTGCAGGGGGATGGCTTCCTGAAGGACGGGGGGGTCTGCTGCCAGACAGGGGTCAGGGCACAAAGGAGACAGATGAGACCAGCGCAGGCAAGCTCCCCGGGCAGGAGTCAGGGGGAGCACCACTGACCTTCCTTTTCCACAGGGCGCTGATGCGGGGGAAGCTCTTCCTGGACAGGAGTGGATTCCAGAGAGGGAGGGGGCTGCACTACAAAAGAGCCTGTGTGAGCTGCCTGCCCCTGCCAGCCCCAGAAGGCCACTTCTCCTTCCGCCCCTCTGAAGAGGGGAGGGTGGGCTGGAATAGAGACCTAGAGGGGGACCTGCGGTGGCCTCACCTTCCCTCTGCTCCTCAAATGGAAGGTTGTGATGAGAAGTGTGGTAGTAGTGATCCATGAGGTGGCCTCGGACCCCGGGTGGGGATGGGGGTGCCGCATAGCCAGCTGGAGACAGAGGAGACAAACCTGCAGCTCCTCCAGGACTCCCAGTCCCCCAGGGTTTATTCCTCCTGAACACCTCTCTCTCCCTGTCTCTGTCTCTGTCTCTCTCTGTCTCTCTCTCTCCCCCCCCCC
>PVKB01008282.1:0-18806 GCA_004027205.1 Ctenodactylus gundi | reverse complement strand
AGTGCGCTGCCCTATCTCAAAATTAACAACACTAAAAACAAAAACGAGGTTGGGAATGCAGCTCAGTGGTTCTGGGTTCAATCTCCAGTACTGAGGCATGAAGAGAGGAAATCAGAAAAAAGAATGGGGTAAATAAAAGCAACGGGAGCTGGAGGAATGGCACAGTGGCGAAATGGCTTGCCTAGTAAGCGCAAGGCCCTAAGTTCCCCAACACTACATAAGCCAGGTATGGTGGTGCACACCTGTAATCCCAGCACTCAGGAGGCAGAGGCAGGAGGATTGCGGAGAGTTTGAGGCCAGCCTGGGGCCACAGAGTGAGTTCAGTATTAGCCTGGGCGGTAGAGAAAAAATCCACAAACAAAAAGGCAATGGTAAGCAAAGACAAAAGTGAACACTTGGGTAAATTAAGCTAAGCATCGGATCTGGGAACACAGCCCAGTGGACAGCACTTGCCTAGCATGTGTTCAGTTAGCATCACACACTGCACAAAATAACATAAAGCCAAGTAAGAAAGGAGAACAGTTTGACTATCTGCCAGCCATCCTGATGCACTGCTTTTCCTAGCTACTCCTATGTGTGCAGCACTCCTAGGACATTTATTATTGGCTGAATAGAAGTGCTAGGGCAAGCTCCTAAATGCCATTTTTCTTTGTTGGTTTTCTCTTGCTTATTCTGCCTAATGAAATTCATAATAATTTTCAGATCCTGCAGCCTCTTATTTATTCATATGGTATGTCTCATAATTATTTCAGGATTCTGAATGCCCTTTTGTAGTTTCCCATATAGGTTTTATTTCTTTTCTCTTTTGTTTTTTATGGGCAAGGAATTGAACCAAAAGCCTTGTCCATGGAAGACAGACACTACCACTGAGTTATATAGCCCTTTTAGTTTATTTAGGGACAGGATCTTTCTAAATTGCTGAGGCTGGACTTGAATTTGCGATCCTCCTGCTTCAGCCTCCTAAGCAGCTGGGATTATGTGCCAATATATTACTTGTTAAGTCATTTTTAGCTATTTTATGCTTTTGTTGATAATGTGAATTATCCCCGTAATTTTCAGCTTTTTTTGAGGCAGGGTCTCACTCTGGTCCAAACTGAACTGTACATAGCCCATGGTTGGCCTCAAACACATGGCAATTCTCCTGCCTCAGCCTCCCTACAGTGCTGAGGTTACAGGTGTGTGCCACCACACCCAGTTTATGTGGTGCTGAGGAATCAACCCAAGCCTTGAACTTACTAGGCAGGTGCTTTAACTGCTCAACAGCCCCATTTTCAACTTTTGCTGATATTAAAAACTTACTGGGAGTGAGTATGGTAGCATATACATGTAATCCCAAATTTTGAGAAGCTGAGGCAGGATTGTTTTGAGTTAGATGCTAATCTGGGCCACATAGTGAGTTCAAGCCTGCCTAGACTGCACAGCCAGATCTTAACTCAAGAAAAAAAAAAAAAGAACAACTCCCCCTCCCACAAAACAAAATCCCCTTTTTTGAGAGCACATGCCTCACTTTATAGTTTAGGCTAGTCCTGAACTTACTAGGTAGCTCAGGCTGGCCTCAAAATCATGGCAACCCTTCTGGCTCACCCTTCCAAGTATTGGGATTATAGGTGTGTACCACCATGCCCAGCTAGTATATGGTGCTAGTATTGACCACAAGGCCTAGTGTTTCCTAGGCAAGGGCACTGATCACTGAGCTATGAACCTCCCCTTACCCGCCCCACTGAGTTTTACATGTTTACTTTATATATAGCTATAACACCAAACCTTTAATTCTAAAGGCTGTCTCTTAGGTCTTCTAGTAAAAAGTAATAGCCTGTTTTTTCTTTTGTAATAAAAGAAAAATGTATACAATAATTCCAAGCTGAAGATATAACCCAACAATTCTCAAAGAGCACTTTTTGGTGGTTTTGGTGGTGGTGGTGGTAGTGGTAGTGGAGATTTCAGCTCAGGCCCTTCGCACTCTGTTTGTTTAATCCCAGGTTGCTGGGATTATGGGCCTATGCCACAGGGCTCAGATCAAAGAGGATTTTAAATAGCAAAACATGCAAAATTATTTATTTTTTGGGAAATAATCTGAGTTTGGTGTCCTGGTCTCACATGAACCATTACCAAGACAGAGACGTTGGCATTACTGTAAGAACATGACTGATAAATGGCGAAAGGGTCAAGATGGTGGCCGAGTAACAGCGCTGCACAATGTCTCCTCATTGACCCACTTAAAAAGTCAAGATTTTAGTTAGAAAATGTGTGTTCAATGTAGCTAGGAAAGAGAGGAGCACCCCAACAACTGAAAGGAAACCAGGGGAAGGCCAGAAATTCCAAAGGAACACCGAAAGAAGAGAAAAAAACCAGAGCAGCCCAGGAAGCTGCTGCAGGCCGGCTGCAAACGGCTGGAGCCACAGGCAGCTGCAGACAGAGGAAAGCTCGCGTGGGCTGAAACATCTGACAGATCTGGGAAAGGAGGCTGTGGGACAGGAGACTGTGGGAAGGTCAGAAATCCTGAAGTCATATTGGAAGAGGAGGAAAAAGCAGCCGACTCATCACGGCCCTGAGCGGTGGCACCCCCACACCACCGACGGAGTAAAGTCCAGAGGACAGAACCTCAGTCTGAGGTAAGTGCGGATCCAGAGCAGCCCAAGCCTCTGAAAAATGAACCTTTGGGTAGTGTGTACTACACACACAATGTGTGCTCCCCCTAGAAAAGGATCCTGGGAGTGCAGATCAGAAGCAGCGCTGGGCAGCCATAACAGGCAATGACATCAGCAGGAGCCATTTAAAAAAGGAAAAAAAAAAAAGCCCAAGACTGAACCTTTTATAGTAAAAGAAAGCTCAGAAGAGCACATCAGGGCTTTTGGGGTCACCCTTAAACAGTGCCTAGGAAGAAACTGGCACAAGGCAGAGAGAGGAGAAAAGAGGGGGAAAAGGCTGCTGATCCCTTGAACGGCTCAGAGGCACCTCTGCTCCAAGGGTGGAGAGCCCCGCTCTGGGGGAGGGAAGCCAGGACAGATGGGAGTGCTTTGTTGAGTGGACCGGGGTGAACAAGATACCTCAAAAAGGGATCATCGCCCTGTTCCTCCCACATGTGCCAGAGGCTTCTGGTTCGCTGCTGCCCTGCATACCAGAGGCATCTATGACCAGGAAGTCCATCACCCGTCCATCCCACGAGCCAGAGGCTTCCAGAGGCTGCCAAGGAATTACATCACCCTGTCAATCCTGAGCCCCAAAGGCTTCCAGAGGCATCTAGAACCGGGATTTCCATCGCCCTATCTGTCCGCTGGGCCAGAGGATTCCAGAGGCATCTAGGACTTGCCCTTCACCAAACCCTTCTTTCCTGCACACCAGAGACAGCCAGAGACAGCAGAATCATGAAAAAACATGGTAATAAATCTCCTACAAAAAGACCTGACACCCCAGAAGAAGACACCAGCGATACTGAAATTGCAGAGTCCAAAAATGAAAATGGCAAAAATGAGGGTAACTTCTGGGCCCAGAAATTCACTGAATTAAAGCAGGAAATAAAACAATGCGAGAGCTATGCCAAGACATAGCTAAGCTAAAAGCAAGCCTCGAAAAGCAAATAGAGGAGACCAAAGAAGAAATAAACCAGAAGATAATGAAGGCAATACAAGAAATTAGAGAAGAACACAACAGAGATACAAAAAAAAAAATTGAATGCAGATATTCAGGAAGTGAAAAACACACAGGAAATAAGCAACCACTTTGAACATCTTCAGAATAGAATGGCAGACCTAGAAAATAAAGTGACTGAGCTGCAATATACAGGCCATGAAGAACACAAAGTAAATAAGGAAGAAAGTGAATCATTACAATGGCTGATAGATGATTCAAAGAGAAACAACCTCAGAATTATGGGAGTCCAGGAGAAGACTGAGGACAAAACAAAAGGCTTAAAGAACATGTTTAATGAAATTATGGGAGAAAAGTTTCCAAATCTAAGAAAAAAATGAACATGAACTATTGCAGGCATATAGAACACCAAACAACTTTGATCAGAAGAGATCCTCATCACAACACATCATAATTAAAATAGTAGAAATCCAACATAAAGAAAATACTAAAAACTGAAAGAGAAAAACAGAAGGTGATCTACAAGATAAGCCCATCAGGATAACTTCAGACTTCTCAACCCAGACTCTAAAAGGCAGGAGATCATGGAGCAATGTCATCCAAGCACTAAAAGAATATAAATGCCAACCAAGACTGCTATATCCAGCAAAATTATATTTTAAATTAGGGGAAGATATTAAAACTTTCCATGATATAGAAAGCTTAAAGAAATCTGCAGCCACTAAACCAGCATTGCAGAGAATACTAAAAGGAAACGTAGAAAATGAAAGGGAGGCCAGCGAAGCCAGTGACCCCAGAGAAAAAGTGACAACAGCTAGAGGAGAATGAGCTGAGAAAAAAGTAAGGCTATGCATGAAATTAGGGATGAACTGATAGGTAAAAGGAAAAACCAAATAGGGAAAAAGGTTAATAATTAGTGAAATATGAGTAAACAATGTATGAAGGTCAAAAAATCTGAAATAACTAAGCATAGCTATTTATTTATTGCTTTAACTGTAGTACACTTGTGTGATACAGACTTGTCTATTTAATGTAGCAAATTGATAAAGTCTTAAGCTTGTTGAATGAAGCAATTTACTTTTTTGATGTTGAATGTGAGTTTATCCTCATTGAGAGGCTGAAAGATAAGCAGCACCAAAATAACTTGGAGGAAAGGTAACATCTAAAGATAAAATGTAATTAAAAAAGAAAGATAGGTAATTAAATCATCTGACTGATATACTTTTAGATCAGTACTGGCTTTTCTATAAAATCTGTGAAATCTCCCATCATTTATTAGTAATAGTATAATAGTGTGCAAAATAGAATAATTACTAATTAATAATACAACATGGGGAATTAACATCAAATCTTTTAAGAATATGAATGCATGGATATGCAAGAATATGGATGGATAGACAGATAAAATTATAAACCAAATCTAGCAGAATGTTAGTAATCAGTGAAATGTGAGTAAATAAGTTATGAAAGTTAAAAAATTCTGAAATAACTAAATTTGCCTTCATATCTGTTACTTTAAGTATATTTACGTGATACAGATTTAAGTTCATTTAATGTAGCAATGTGATATAGTTTTAACTTTTATTGTGGCAGTTCACTTATTAAATCATTGATGAAAATTTATCCTAAGAAAACAACTGATGTAACGATAACCCTGTGAATGTACAAACATGTACCTTCCAGTATTCAGCTAAGGCTTTTGAAATTTAACTTTTTTTCTTCTTTCCCAAATTTACTAGTCTTTTGAATTACATGCTTGTAGTTATTTTCTAATGTGAACTGGTGGCTAAGGCAGGTTTAAGAATATCAACAAAGATATGGCAAAATATAGGGAAAAAAAACCCTTTTGGTAAATATCCCAATAAAGGCATTGGTTGGATTCAGAGAAGAGGCAACAAGATTTGACTACTGTGACCCATTTGAGGCATAGGAAGCTGAGTTAGAGTGATGACTTAAGTGAAATAATTTAGATGTGGAAGATTAAATATGTTAAGTATTGTATAGTCTCTCTGACTTGGGAAACCCAGAACACTGACATTCTATAGAACCACATGAAGTGATAGCCAGAGTTGGGGGAAAGGATAAGGAGGGGCTGGGAGGGTCAAAAATGGGAAGGGATTGTAAAGTTGATATGATATATATGTGCACAAAATATCCAAATTCATTGTAAACACTATGTATTGCATATGCGTATTAATAAAAATAGTGGGAAAAAATGGCAAAGAGCTGGATGCAGGATATCACACATGGAATGAGCCCAGTTTTGCTTAAAAATATCTTATTTATAAACAGCATATACTAAAGATAACATGTACATACAGAAAAGTAGCTGGACAACAGTTACTAGATTACCAATGGTGCTTACCCGTAGGGATTAGGAGAGCAAACCGTCATTTCTCTATTGCTAGACTTCCATTCCCAAATGTACTACAGAATTTTTAAACTAATAAAAAAAATTTGTTTTCTTTTTCAAAAGAGTTAAATTCACCAGCACCACAGGAAAATAAAACCCAAATCTGAACAACAGAGCAAACCATTTTTTAAATCCATCTTGAACTTATTCATTACTTAGACACATGACTAGAAAGCTACTCTTTGGAATACATACGGTTGTTACTGAAGACATGATACATAGCCCACAGTGCCCAGAGCTGAACCTCTGGCTGAGCGAAGTTGCCAAGGAGCGGGAAGAAGGCCCTGAAGGATCTGAGAAGGCAGAGAGATACACAGTCAGAACACAGAAATTAAAAAAAAAAAACTTTCACCATTTTCTCTACATGATCATTTCCTCACTGAGATGGATGAATTCTGCAGCTAACACCAGTACCAGGAGCTATCATCTAAGAGATCTCGTTCTATGTCAGATACTTTCCACACCAGCTTAATTTCAGAGATGAGAAAAATTCACAGCTTTTCAAAAAGTGATTTTCATAATATCACAGAAAACAAATAGGATTTGAACACAAGCATTAGGCTAAATGACAGTGAAACATGGTCCATGTAGCATCAAGTACTCTAAGGAGAAGCCTTAAGAGAAACATTACATTGCTGGGCTCAGTAGCATAGGTCCGCAAACTCAGCACTCTGGAAGGTTGCGACAGGAAGATTTCAAGTCTGAGCCTGGGCAATTTAGTGACTTAGTGAGACCTTGAAATAAAAAATGGACTGGGGATGTAGCTCAGTGTGAAGGCTTTGGGCTCGGCTGCCCATATCACACACAGACAGACAGACACTCACAGGGGCAAAAAAGATCTCAGAGTATCAAAATGGAAGAAACTAGAAGATCCAACATACACATAAATTGAAGTTTCTGCAGGAAAAAATGAAAAAAAAAATTGTTTTGAGACAGGGTCTCGCTCTGTAGCCCAGGCTGGTCCTGAACTCACTATGTAGCCCAGGCTGGCCTTGGAATCACAGCTGTCCTTCTGTCTCAGCCTCCTGAGTGCTGAGATTGCAGGCTTGCAGGCGTGTGACACCACACCCGGTTTTATGTGGTGCTGGGGATTTGAACTCAGGGCATTGAGTTTTCAAGGCAAGTGCTTTAACTGCTGTGGCATTCCTCCAGCCTTAAAACAAAATATTTGAAACTATCATCCAATAAAACTTTTCAGCAATAAATAGCCAATGTATAACTGTCTTAGTTACTTTTTCGTTGCTGTGACTCAATACCCAACACCCACAAATTTAGGAAAGGTTTATTTTAGCTCACAGTTTCATATGGTCACAATCCATTCAGAAGCAGCCAGCAGCAATCAGAGTACAGGACAGAGGCACAGGTGGAGGCAGCTTCTCAGGACATCACAAACAGGAAGGCAAGCTGAGACCAGTTGCGACTATTCCTAGTCTCCCAGGAAGGTAAGTGTGGCTTATGTATCCCTTCAGGTCTCCGCCCAGTAATTAGTCCCTCCTGCATTCAGGTGAACTCACATGCTTTTAGTCTTAACTGTAATCCACCCCTCCAGACTAGACCCCAATACACCATAAAGACCTAACAAAGAAAGAAAACAACAGGCAATTTACTTAATGAATACAGATGCTAATGCAAATGACTGGAATCCCAGTGCCTGTAATCTGATCATTCAGGAGGCTGAGTCAGGAGAACTGCCCTGGGTCCAAGGCTAGCCTGAGCTAAATAGTGATTTCAGGACCAGCCTCCAGGCTGGGATCCAAAGAATCTGCCTCAAAAAAAAAAAAAAAAAATACAGATGCAAAAAATACAAGATAGTTGCCAACATAATACTACAAATTATTTAAATCATACAACATGACCATACTGGCTTCATCTTAGGGAGGCAACAATGGTTCGAAATATGTAAACTGCTTGACGTAATTTACCACGTTAACAAAAGCAATGACAAATCACATGACTATCTCAATGGATACAGAAAATGCCTTTGACAAAAAGACTGTTTCATGACAAAAATTCTGATAAAAATAGAAGGAGCTTACCTCAAGCTGATAAAGCAATTTATGACAATCTTACCACCAACATCATCCTAAAAGGGGAAAATATATGAAAGCACTTCCCCTCAAATCAGGAACAAGACAAGGGTGTCTACTTTCACCACTTCTATTCAACATTATTCTGGAAACCTTAGCCAGAGCAATCAGCAGGACAATGTAGTTAAGGGAATTCACACAGGAAAGGAAGAAGTCAAACTATCCTTATTTATAGATGACATGATTCTTCACATAGAGGATCCCAAAACTATACCAGAAGACTCTTTGAACTAAGAAATTCAGCTAAGTTGCATGATATAAGACCAATACACAAAAATCAATAGCATTCCTTTAGCAACAATCAAAACACAGAGAAAGAGATCAGAAAAATAATCCTATTCACAGTAGCCTCAAAGAAAATTAACAACTTAGAAATCAACATAAGGAAGTAAAATCCTCTATAATGAAAACTATAGTATTATCATTGTATATTGCATATATATATATATCAATAAAATGGGAAAATCTATAGTATTATGAAAAAGCAAATTGAAGAGAATATCATACAATGGATATCCCCTATTTCTGGGTAGGCAGAACCAAAATGTCAAAATGGTCATAATGACAAATCTGATATGCAGATTCAATGCCAGCCCAATCAAAACACCAACAGCATTTCTCACAAAACTAGAAAAACAATGCTAAAATTTATAGAGACCCAGAATATACAAAACAATCCTAAGCAACAAAACAAAATCTTAGAGACAGAGACAAGCAACACCAAAGAACAGGAAAGAGAGGAAATACCTAAAGAAAAAGTGTAACAAAAAAATATATTGGTATTTGAATCATTTGATTGGTATCCTGTTAAAACAGTACCAGCTTTCTCATAAAATCTGTGAAACTTTCCCCCATAATTATTATTCTAATAATAATTATATTCAACATGGGGAATTGGTATAAAATCTTTAAAATATGTATGTATGAATTTATAGATGAATAGGTAGTTAAAATGATAAACCAAATCTGGTAAAATATTAGTAATTAGTGAAATGTAATTTATGAAAGTCAAAAAATTCTGAAATAACTTTGTATGCCATTATATCTATTTTGCTTATGTGTAATTTACTCTTGTCATATAGACATAAGTTCATTTAATGTAGCAATTCACTTACTTAGTCTCTGATGTAAGTTTATCCTAAGAAAACTGATTGATATAATGATAATCTTGAATGTCTTTTGAATATACAAACATTTATCTTTCAGTACTCTGCAAAGGCATTTAACTTCCCTCTTTTTCTTTCTGCCATTTTCTGGCTGTATGAATTTCATTGTTACTGTTTTCTTCTTAAGTGGACTGGTGGGTGAGGTTATGTTAAAGAATCTCAACAAAAAGATATACTATGATACAAAAAAGAAAAAAGGAATTTTCCACAAATGATCCCATTAAAGGGCTCTGTTAGACCCAGAGAAGTGGCATTAGGATATGGCCACTGCATTCCATTTTAGGGTAGGAAACTGAGCTCAAGAGTGGTGATTTGAGTGGTGAAGTGAGTCAGATGCACAAGATTAAATATGTTAAATATCACAAGGTTTCTGTGACTTGAAAAACCCAGAACACAGGCATTCTATAGAATCAAAAGGATGTGAGAGTGGAAATTAAGGGGGATGGGAATGGGGATGAGGAGGGTGTGAGGGCCAAAAATGGGATTGTAAAGTTGATGAGATATATATGTGCACAAAATACTCCAGCTCATTGCAAACACTATGTATCGCACATATATATTAACAAAAATTTAAAAAGATTTTTAAAAGTATACACATGAAGTGCAGGCAATCCTGAGATGGTAATGGAGGAAAGTTCTACAGCCAGAACTGGACATACTTAGGACTTTATTTGGGAAAGGGGTACAAAACCTCAGGAATCTGTGAATTCAGAGAAAGTTCAGGCTTTGGTTCCACCCATAGTTAAAAAAAAGAGAGAGAATGGCTCCTTTTCTATTGTTCTAGCTAATGAGCTAAGATGTTTTGCCTCCCCCCCCCGCAAATGTTTAAGCTCTCTGAATCTGCTTAAGATCAGGTTCCTGATCTTAACTTTATTAGCAGAGTTAATTTATATAATTATTGCATCTTTAAAGGATTTTGGGTGTGATAGGCCAAGAAGAAAGGAGGCATAAACCACGTGATAATTCTGAGTGTCTTTGATTCCTTAAGTTGCAGTGTCCTTAAAAGTACAATTATTGGGCTAGGTCTATAGCTCTGTAGTTAAAGTGCTTGCCTCACAAGCACAAAGTCCTGAGTTCAGTGCCTTAGCATCACATAAAATGGGCATGGTGGCATACACCCATGAGTTTGAGGCCAGCCTGGGCTACATAGTGAGCTCGGGAACAGCCTGAGTAAGACCATACAGAGTAAGACTATGTCTCCAAAAAACAAACGAACAAACAGAAAGCATAAAACCAACCAAACAACAGCAAGCCTGCTCAGCATAAAAGCCCTGGATGCATCCTTAGTACCACCACCACCAAAACAAAACAAAACAAAAATAATAAAGCAGAATGTCAGCTGATAAAGGTAGAAGAAGGCTAGAGGAATGGCACAGCAGTTATGCAAGGAAGGCCCTGATTCGATTCCCCAGCATCACATGAAGTTGTGCATGGTGGCACATGCCAGTAATCCCAGTACTTGCTTGGTTGTAGCAGGCAGATTGTCCTGAGTCCAAGGCCAGACTTAGGTTACACCAGTGAATTCAGGACCAGCCTGAACTAAAGAGTGAGACTCTGTCTCAAAAAAAAAAAAAAGAAAAGAAAAAGGAAAATTGAAAGAAAGAAAGAAAGAAAGATAGAACTAGGGCTGGAGGAATGGCTCAATGGTTAAAGTGCTTGCCTAGCAAGCACTAAATCAAGTGCTAAGTACCCGTGTTCAATTCCCCAGCACCACATAAACCGGGCATGGTGGCACACGCCTGTAACTCCAGCATTCATGAGGTTGAGACAGGAGGATTGCTGAGAGTCCAAGGCCAGCCTGAGCTCTGTCCTCAGTTCAGGACCAGCCTGGGCTACTCTGTCTCAAAAAGAAAAAAAAGTAGAAGAGTGCCTATAGTCCCAGCTGAGATAGGAGGATCTCTACAACCGGGAGGAAATCAGAGCCCAAGAATTCAGGATTATTCTGGAAAAAAAACTGAGACACATTCTGTGCCCCGCCCTTGTGGCATATACCTGTAACCTGTAACCCCAACTACTAAGGAGGCTGAGTTATGGGGATAAATTTTAGTGAGATGCTACATAAAAGTAAAAACTAAAAAGGGAAAGAGATGTGGTTCACTAGTAAAGTACTTGCCTGGAGTACACAGTTCCCAGTACAGAAGAAAAAAAATGATCAATGGGTGCTAAAGATGTCTAAGAAAGTTTAATAAATGAGATTATTTACATAATTTTAAGTATATTATGTAAGTTACAGAAGAAGGAAACTATTCATAGTGCAGAAACTAGAATATACTTTGACCACGTGATGAAAACTACCTCTAACAAGGGGTATTTGTCAGCTAAATAAGTGAACCTCTGGATTTACCACTCTGAGAAAGACGTAGCGCGTTGCTTATATGAATTCCTGCAGGGAATGAAGAACCTGAAGAACAATCGTCAAAAGAAGCCTAAACTAAGCAATACTAAGCCTATCAAGCAAGTTAAGAAGGCAAGATTACTCCAAATTCAAGTGCAGCCCTACAAACCAAGTGACTTAGTGTGACCCTCTCCCAAAATCAAAAATAAAAATGGGCTGAATATGTAGCTCAGGGTGGAGAACATGGGTTCCACCTTCAATAACTCCACTCAATAAAGTCCTGACCTAATGTTCTTCAAAAAATATCACTGTATGCAACAGAGCAAGACCCTGTCTCAAACAAACAAACTACAACAAAACAAAAAATATCACTGTCAAAAAAATGACACAAGCTTGTAATCCCAGCACAGAATGAAGCACTCTGAGAGCTGAGTCAGGAGAAACCTAATTCAAGCCCAGTCTGGTCAATTTAGAAACTTAGCAAAACTATGTGTCAAAAAAAACCCCACAAGGCCTATGGATATAGCTCAGTGTAAAAGCCCTAGGCTTGAGTCTCAGTACCATGAAAAACAAAACGCAATAAAATAAAATAAAGATGAAAAAGGCTAGAGATAGGGTCTTGCTATGCAACATAGCCCTGGCTGACCCTAGACTTGTGATCCCCCTGCCTAAGCTACCAAGTGCTAGGATTATAGAAATGTATCACCAGCCCCACCTTCAAAACACCTAAGTGTTCTTTTGAAAACTGCTTTTTTTGGATGACGCCTGGACAAGACGATGCCTGAATAGGCTCCCCTGCTTAGTGTCTTCTCACAGGTCCATTCAAAGGTTGAGATATTGAAAAAAAAAACACAATAGCTTAAGAGAGGTAACAGAACCATGGGGAAACGTGGTAACAAATCTTATACAAAAAGATCTGATTCCCTAGGGGAGGGTACAAGGGGCGCTGAAGTTGCAGAACCCAAAGAAGAACCCAAGGAAGAGATGGACAAGAAGGATGGTGATCTATGGGCTGAGATAGTAAGTGAATTAAAGCTGGAATTAAAGCCGGAAGCAAAGCAGGAAATAAAACAGTGCAAGAGCTACAACAACACTTAGCCAAGCAAAAAGCAAGCCTTGAAAAGAAATTAGAGGAGACCAAAGAAGAAATGGGGAAGCACGGTTACTAATCTTCTACAAAAAGACCTGAAACCTCAGGAGATGAAGTCAGGGTAAATAAAGATGAATATGACAAAAAAAAATTTCTGGGCCCAGAAATTCAATGAATTAAAGCAGGAATTAAAGCAGGAAATTAAGCAGACAGCAGAAGAGCTACACCAATACATAGATAAGCAAAAAGCAAGCCTTGAAAAGTAACTAGAGGAGACCAGAGAATAAATAAACCAGAAGATACTGAAGACAAAAGAAGAAATTAGAGAACTACACAACAGAGATATAGAAAAACTGAATGCAGATATTCAGGAAATAAAAAACACGCAGGTAATAATAAGCAATCACTTTAAACAACTTCAGAATAGTATGTCAGACCTAGAAAATAAAGTGACTAAGCTGCAACATATAGGTCATGAAAAACACAAAGTAAATAAAAAAAGCGAATCATTACAACAGCTGATAGATGATTCAAGGAGAAATAACCTCAGAATTATGGGAATCGAGGAGAAGACTGAAGACGAAACAAAAGGCTTAAAGGACATGTTTAATGAAATTATGGAAGGAAATATCCCAAATCTAAGAAAAGAAATGAACATGGAACTATTGCAGTCGTATAGAGCACCAAACAACTTTGATCAGAAGAGATCCTCACCATGACACATCATAATTAATATTCTAGAAACCCAACACAAAGAGAAAATACTGAAAGCAGTAAGAGAAAAACAGAAGGTGACCTACAAAGATAAACCCATCAGGATAATGGCAGTTTTTCAATCCAAACTCTAAAAGCAAGGAGATCGTGGAGCAATGTCATCCAAGCACTAAAAAAAAAAAAAAAAAAAAAAATGCCAACCAAGACTGCTATATCCAGCAAAATTATCTTTTAATTGAAAGGGAGAACTTAAAACTTTCCATGACAAAGACAGCTTAAAGGAATTTGCAGCCACTGAGCCAGTATTGCAGAAAATACTTAAAGGAAACTTGGACAGTGAAAGGGAGACCAGCGACACCAATGACTCCAGAGAAAAAGTGAAAACAGCTAGAGGAGAAGGAACTGAGAAAAAAGTAGGTTAGTAATCAGTGAAATATGAGTAAATAAGATATGAAAGTTAGGAAATTCTGAAATTAACTAGGTTTGCCTTCATGTCTGTCGCTTTAATAAAGTATATTTATGTGGTATAGATTTAAGTTCATTGAATGTAGCAATGTGATATAGTTTTAACTTTGTTTTGCTTTAGCAATTTACTTATTAGGTCCTAAAGAAAGTTTATCCTAAGGAAACTGATTGATGTAAAGATAACCTTGTGAATGTACAAATATGCACCTTCCAGTATTCAGCTAAGGCAATTGAATTTTATTTATTTATTTATTTTTCTCTTCTTTCCCAGTTTAACTATCCTTTTGAACTGCATGCTTATAATTATTTTCTAGTGTGAGCTGGTGGTTAAGGCCAGGTTTAACAATAACAACAAAGATGTAGGAAAATATGGAAAAAATCTTTTGGTGAATAACCCAATGAATGGATTGGTTGGATTCAGAGAGGAGATATCGAGATTTGACTACTGTGAACTCATTAGAGGAATAGGAAGATGAGGTAGAGTGGCGACTTGAGTGAAATGACTTAGGTGTAGAAGATTAATACGTTAAACACTGTATGGTTTCTCGGGCTTGGAAAAGCCAGAACACAGACATTCTTTGGAACCATATGAAGTGATAGCCAGAGCCGGGGTAAGGAACACGGAGTGGGTGGGAGGGTAGAAGATGGGAAGGGATTGTGAAGTCGATGTGATACATAGATGTACGAAACACCCAAATTCATTGAAAATACTATGTATTGCATTTGTATATTAATAAAAATAGTGGGGGTAAAAACAATCGCTTAGAAAAAGAGAAGGTCTCCAGGAATTTAAAGGAAGCCAAAAGAAAAGGTAGAAACCTCTGTGATGTCCCCCTTGCTGCCTACTCTCAGTATAGAATTCAGTGGACTTTCAGTTCCCCTGCCTGCTCTCACACGTGTTCAGAGACACACCTTGGCTTGGCTGTTGGTTTGAAGTCCCCTAGGCAAGAGACACTTTGGTGGCTTCGGGCATGAGAAAACATGCATAGTAGTTATACAATTGTCAGACACAGCAGATATCAAGCCAAAACAGAAGAGACAAAGATGGGCACTATATAATGGTAAACAGAACAACCCAACAGGCATGGCTCACAATTATAAACATATATGCACCCCAATGTTGATACAACTAATGCCATAAAACAAGAACTACCGGAAATGAAAGGTCCCACAGACGCCGATGCAATCACATGAGGGGACCTCAAACACCTACTATCACTAATAGATCAATCAGACAAAAAAATCAACAAGGAAACATCAGAGCTAAACCACACTGTGGAACAAATGGGCTTAACAGATTATAGACCTACAATGTTTCATCAACCTCAACAGAATACACCTTTTAATCAGCAGCACCTGGGACTTTTTCCAAGACAGATCATTACCCTTGGCTATAAGGCGTGTTTACCTACCAACAAAAGAACTGAACTAATTCTCTGCATACTTTCATAGTGGAATGAAACTAAAAAGCAAAAGCAAAAGAAACTGACTATACGAATATATAGAGATTACATAATATATTACCTAACTAAAACTGGATCACAAAAGACAACAGGGAAGAAATCAAAACTTAGAATCAAATGACAAAGGAAGCACACTGTAACAGAATGTATGGGACACAACCAAGAGGGAAATGTGTAACTATAGATGCACATATTAGAAAAAAGAACAATCCTCAATAATAACCCAAATTCAAAAGCAGGCAGAAAGAATGAAATTATAAAAATCAGAGTAAAAATGAATAGAGACTACAAAAAAATAAAATAGTTTGTTTTTCAAAAGGATAAGATTGATAATCCCCTAGCCAAATCACTAAAAGAAGGAAAAATTCCATCAATGTAACTAAAACAGACAAAGGTGAAATCACAAATAATTTCAAAGCTGAAATACAGAGGATTTTTTTAAAGACAGGATTTTGCTCTATAGCTCAGGCTGGTCACTATATAGAGTCCAAACTGGCCTTGAACTTGTGACAAGTACTGAGATTCTAGGTGTACACCACAACTCAGGGCCTTTTGTTAAGCAAGCACTATAACTGCTGCATTATTTCAATAAATTCAAGAACCCAGAAGAAATGGATACATTCCTCGATACCAAAATGAATAAAGAAGCTATGAAAACCCAGAACATATCAGATCAATAACTAGTAATTAAAATTAAGAAAGTAACAGTCTCTATCAATGAAGAAAGGCCAAGAACATGACAGATTGACTACAGACTTTTTTCTTTGTGACAGGGTCTCACTCTGTTACTCTGTAGCCCAGGCTGATCCAAAACACAGGATGGAGCCCAGGATGGCCATGGACTCACAACAATCCTCCTCTCTCAGCCTACTGGGTGCTGGGATTACAGCCATGTGCCACCACACCCAGCTTATGTGAAGTTGGGGAACTGAACTCGGGTATTTAGTGTTCAACTTAGCGCTTGCTAGGCAAGCACTTTTACTGCTGAGCCATGTCTCCAGTCCTCTTCATTAAAGGATTTTACCAGAACCTCAGCGAAGAGCCAACACTACTGCTTCTCAAACTTTTCCTCCATAAAACTGAAAGAGAAAGAACATTATAGAAGCTAGCATTACCCCGATTCCAAAACCAGATAAAGACTTACCAATAAAAGAAAACTACAGACCAATATCCTTAATGAATGTGGGTGCAAAAAAAAAAAAACATTAACAAGATACTTACAAACAGAATTGAACAAATTATTAAACAGATCATACACCATAAAGTTGGCGTCAATCCAGAGATGTGCAGATGGTTCAACATACATAAATCAATTAATGTAATACATCACATAAATAAATCCAAGAACAAAAATCACATAACTATCTCAATAGATGCAGAAAAAGTCTTTGACAAAATACAATATCCATTCATGATAAAAACTCTGATGAGACTAGGTCTAGAAGGGCCTTACCTCAAGCTAATAAAAACAATTTATGACAATCCTACTGCCAACATAGGCAAAACCTGAAAATAGGAAAAAACTGAAAGCATTTCCCTCCAAATTAGGAACAAAACTACTGTGTTTAAAAGAGCCAGCATGGGCTACAGAGTGAGTTCCCTAAAAAAAAAAAAAATCAAAAATCTAGATACTAAAATGGGAATATAAAACAGGCAAAACCCATGAAGACATAAGCACTGGGAAGGACTCTCTCAACAAAACATCTATATAGCACATGACATAACACCAACAATCAATAAACGGGATTACATCAAATTTAAAAAGCTTCTATACAACAAATGAAACAATCAACAAAGTGGAGAGAGACACAAAAGAATATGGGGAAACTATTTTGCCAGGTATTCCTTGGACACAGGGCTCTTATGTATTTATTTATTTTATATATATATATATATATAAGGTCTCATTCTGTAATCCAGGCTGATCCTGATCTCTGTGGTCCAGATTAGCCTTGAGTTCATGGCAGTTTTCTGTCTCAACCTCCTGAGTGCTGGGATTACAGAATATATACCCTTAGGACCACATCATTTTTATGTGGTGCTGGGGAATCAAACCTAAAGCACTGTGTATGCTAGGCATGCCCTTCAACTAAGCTCTGCCCCCAGCACATAAGGCTATTTAGAATATACAAAGAACTGAAAAAAAATTATACAACCCAAAATAAAAGACTCAATCAAAAAAGACTCAAAAAAATTGGTGAAGGTGGAGGCATAGCTCAGTGGTTAGAATGCTTGCCTAATATAAAGAAGGCCCTGATTCCACTCCGCCATACCTTATAAAATTAGCTGCATTTGGGGACTTGTGCTTGTAAGCCCAGAACTCAGGGGGCAGAGGGGCAGAGGCAGGAGGATTGTCCTAAGTTTGAGGCCAGCTTGGCCTACATAGTGAATTCAGGACTAGCCTGGACTACAGAGTTAGACCCTGTCTTAATATAAAATAAAATGTAAATGAAATGAGTATGTCTCAAAAAGTGGGGCAACTGAAATTAATATACAATTCTTGAAAGAAGTACAAATGGCCAATAAATACATGGAAAAAAAGTTTAGTATCTTCAGTCATTAAGAAAAACGTAAGTAAAAACAACACTGAGATTCTATGTTACTCCAGTAAGAATAGTTTTAATCAAAAACGCAGAAAACAACAAATGGCTAGGTTGTAGAGAAAAATGAACCATCTACATTTTTGTTGAAACTGTAAACTGGTATAATCATTATTATGGTCGTGTGCATGTGTAATTCCAGCACTCCAGAGGCTGAGGCAGGAAGAGTGCTGTGAGTTTGCAACCAGTCTTGGCTATATAGTGAGCTCAGGATGAGCCTAAACTAGAGGGAAACCATGTCTCAAACAAACAAACTAAAAACCTGGTACAACCACGATGGAAAGCAGCCTCCCAGATTTAAGGTTTCTCAAAACTGATAATAGACATTCTGTTTGATCTAGGTATGCCTCTTCTGGAAATCTTCCCAAAAAGAATTAAAATCATCACATAACAGTCATGTATCTATACCCGTGTTTATGTGTGACATGAAGCTTGACTAGACCTATGTCATATTGTGGTAGCCATTTCCATCCCTGTAACACCGCACACAGCTCACACACCTGCTAAGACGAAAAGTCCTAGGCTAGGCTCCAGTTGCTAGGGAGAGCAAACAGTGCACTAACTACCTTTGTTTTCTGCTTCTGTAACTTGCTTTTGGCTGCCAAAATCCTCACCCAGGGGTGTCAACTAGAATGTAGCTTTCCTGCTTAACAGAGTCTGAAATCAGGGTCTGGGAGCTGCAATTCTTGGGCTTATATTCTTGTGTAATAAACACTTTTCTTTCAGCTTTTAAGTGTCCTGAGTGGTGGTCTCTGGGATCTTACCTCACAACAATAGCAGCACAACTCTTAATAGCTAAATCCTGGAAGCAACCGTGATGTTCATCAATAGAGGAAGGGATAAAGATGATATGGTATATTTACACAATGGAGTACTACTCTGCAG